>AYEL01037778.1:0-35849 GCA_000484575.1 Olivierus martensii
TTTTAAATTATTTCAGAATTTAGATTAATAATATCTTTTATTAATAATTTATTATTAAAAATGAATTTATAGTATCTGCTATATGAAATATCAGAAAATCATAAAGAACATGCAGAAATTCTTACAGAGAAATGTAAAAACCTTCAACTTAATTTTTTAGATGATTACAGATGATACTTTCAAATGTAAGGTAATATAATAAATTCAGTATATTTATGTATCCATTTAAAAAATTTGTGTTTTATTAAATATAATTCTATACTCAATTATAAATAATTCCAGTTTATTTCTGATGTACAGTTTCTTTTCTAGTATTTGGTAAGTTATAATTTTATATAGATTATTTTTAATAATAAAAATATAAATTATAAACTTGCATGGTAATATTATCAAAGCAAATATTAATTTTGAATTAGTTTTATAAATGAAAACTTTATACCAAATCTTTAGAAAATTCAATATTAAAACAGTTTCAAGAATTCAGTTATTTTTTATTCATTTCATGTAAATATTGCAAGCATTATTTAATGGATTTATTATAAACTAAAATTAATTAATGTTGCAAATATTGTACTTTCAATCAGATTTTATAATCTTTTTCAAGCTACCTTATGGAGCAGAACAAGAAAACATTAAATACATAATTCAAAAATATTCAAGTAAGGGTTTATTTTCAGCATAAATTTGTTAAGTATAGGAGCAGTTCCTTGTGTAATTTATAAAATATGCAATTTAGTAAAACAAGACATTTTTGTTTATGCTAAACAAAAATGGCAAAATCAGTTCAAAAACTTCAGTCTCAAGCTGAGATAACAGGAAAATAGTTTACAACAAGTTGAAAACTAATAAATAGAAGTATATTCAATCAAATCTTGTGTTAGTAATTATAAGCTGATAGTATATTAAATTACAAGGTCAGGTAGTTATTTTCTTGCTATTTGTACTTAGGATTGAAGTTTTGAAATTATTTAGGATTATCAGGAGATAATATTCTTATATTATAGAATTATGAACTAGCAAAATATTAATAAATTACATTTCAAAATATATGTTGCATTTCTTTCCATAAATATTGAAATTTTACAGTATATTATTTTGCTCACCAGGAGAGTGCTAACCATGGCCTTCTCCAATTTTTATATATATTATTGTACTACTCTCCCACAAACCTATGATAAAATAATACAATGTAACTCTAAATCATTTCTGAAAAAAAAAAAAGGTTTAAAGTTTTCTGTTATTATATATATCAATTCATATTAACACTAAACCTCTCCAATTTATATATATATTATTGTACTACTCTCCCACAAACCTATGATAAAGTAATACAATGTAACTCTAAATCATTTCTGAAAAAAAAAAAGGTTTAAAGTTTTCTGTTATTATATACATCAATTCATATTAACACTAATGACTGCTGTCATAGTGTGATGATTCGGCATTTGATTACTGTAAGGTCTCATCGAAAGGACACAGGTTTGAATCTTGTCTTTTTTTAAATTTTTTTCATTGAACTGAAATGGAGTATTGTACAGTGTATTTTTATTAACCTTTTGCGCTCCTCGATTAAAAAAAAAAATTCTGTTTTAACGCTAATCGAGGCCTACCTGTACTTGTTGCTTTATTATAGTTTCAATAAAGCATTTATTAACACTTTTGTAAGTGTTTTGAGTCTAATAAATTTTATATTTTTCATCATCTAACTTGTTTTGAGAATTTTTTCAATTTATTAGTGTAAGTTCTAACATCGTTTTTTTTGTTCTAGTCTAACACTTAAATTGGCACTTCTAGTTTAAGTTCCGATTTCCGGTTTTGTTTCGTCAGTTAGACGTTACATTGTGTGAGATTGTTTAGTAGTTAATTAGATTTAAGTTAGAACTTAGTTAAAGACCTGAGCTCAGGCCGAACTCTGGATTGCAGAGTCGCTAGAACCCTTAGGTTTAGTTGTAAGTAGCATTAATTGACAGTCGTTCAAATCTGCGACTTTGCATACTAATCTAACAAAATATTGTGTAATGAATAAATTTTCAGTTATCATCAAATTAACAAATGCATAAAATGTTAATTTTCTTTACTGCCAATTTGCATATTGCTTAAATAACTGTGAAAAAACAATTACTTGAAATAAGCAGACAGCATTACTAGAATGCAATAAAAATTCCAGAAGTGAAAAAATTATTTTATCACAACAATGATAATTTATCAACAAGAAATAAATTGTGTCAATATAAAAACTAATTAATACAGCACTAATAAGCAGGAAACAACATAAAAACAGTTTATTATGTGAAGTTCTTTCAGAAACTTCCATCGTCAGCACAATACATCATACATTACGGAAACAAAATTATGTATCGAACATCTTAAGAACTTATACGATATTCTTAGAACAAATTGAAAAATTTTTTAAAATTAATAATTAACAATAAATAGGTAAGATATATTAAGCAGTTATTGTTAAAGTTTAATGTGTAAATTCTGTCACCTTGGAAATAAAAAAAAATTTTTTTAATCCATAAATTACTTATGGTATAAATATATCTGAATAAAAATTATTTTTATAATGTAATTACATCCAGTTTTGATCACAGAGAAATTAAAAATTAATTTTTAAACAATTAAAAATTATTTAAACTTTATTAAATTCTTACCTTTAAATTTGGTACTGGACATTCTTTGCCTGCTATTGTAAATGCTACAAAAGAAACTTGAAATATGTCTGGTCTCTTATCAGCATCAGGCTCTAACATGTAACCTTTCAAAGCAAAGAAAGAAAAATAAATAAAAATGTAATTTTATTTTTAATTCAAGAAATTTTTTACTTACGTATTAAGGAATGCATATTTTTAGAATATTTAGAATTATCTGGAATGGAAAAGTTACCACTTTGGATAGCTAATGCACTTTCACCAAATGGCAAATTGAAAAAGCAGAGTTTGTATAACAAACATCCCATGGCCTATAAAAAAAATTGGCATAAGTATAATAAAATTATGGCCATATGATAATAAAATCAGTTTAAAACTTTAAATCAGTGTTTGCCAAACTTTTGACATATACCCCTTCTATAATTTTCATAACGCTGAGTACCCCTCGTCAAAAAAAATGGATGTATTTTAATAACATCAAATATATTTTCGTCAAAAAAAAAATGGGATGTATTTTAATAACATCAAATATATTTATTTTTATTTCTTTTTTGGTACATATACAAAATAATAATAAACGAAAAATAAAATTATGGTACATACACAAAATAATAATAAACGAAAAATAAAATTATTGTGATATTCCTAAATTAATATGTTTTTGTGTATGTGCAATAAAAATTTACGCTTCGATAAATTTTAATTTAAAAAATCGAGTGGCGTCTAATTGGCATCCACGCGACTAGTTACGGTTTTGTTTTCGGAATTTTCTATGGCTGCTTCTATAAGTCGTAAGCGTTTTTGCCAGTTATATGAAGACGAAATAGAAGATGCTAAGAGGTGCAGTGCATATCCCCACCAAATTCCGTGCAACGCGTACCCCCACCAAACTCTTTCCATACCCCTGGGGGTACGCGTACCACACTTTGGGAAACACTGGTTTAAATGAAAGTATATAACGGGTGGCCAAACCATGGCTCGTGAGCCACATGTGGCTCTTTGATACCTTCAATGTGGACCATGAAAGTCAAAAAATATTTGCTTCATATTTACTAAAGTTAAACAAATAAAAAAATATAAATAATATATCTGTAATCTATTGTAAATAGTAGTATGCATAGTATACAAAATAAATGCATCTGAAATAAACAATTTCTGAAATCATTATTACGATTAACCAAAAAACAGATTGTTCTCACTGATCCAGAAAGAAAATGTGGCTCTCAAGTATTTGAGATTCTTCTGTGTGGCTCATAGTGACATGAACTTTGGCCACCCCTGGTATATAATATATTGACTTCATTAAGTGGTAAGGTTTATCTAAAAAATATTTTAAATCTCAAATATATATCTGTGGGTCGGAGGTATAGGGCACTATGTCCATTTTTGGCCAAAGTATAGGGCACTATGTCCATTTTTGGCCAAAATGAGATTATTGGCACAAATCAATGGGTTTCTCTGTCCTCTTCCACAGGTATATAACATTATGTCCTATATCAATAATTAGCGGAGTTACGGTGCTTTTAAATAACACCAAGTCCATAAGGGAGAACAACGTAAACAACTTCAAACTGCTCTCCTGTAAAATGTAGTATATGTGACATAGTATCCTATACCTCTGACCCACAGATATAAAAATATAAAAACTTAATATAATGGCCTTTTATCAATATTAAAATAAATCTTATTGTCTAAAGATGTTGCTTTACTTTTTAACTTGAGCAAGCATTAATATGCATGTTGAACCAATGTACAGTGAATCCTCTTTAATGTTCTAGTTATGTTCTTGAAAATTGCACAATTAACTGAAACAAAAAACTCCATTAACCTAGCATATAAATTTTCCAAGCAGTGGATTCTTAATTCAATCTCACTGAATGGAAAATCAAAGCATTTATACAGGTAGTTGTCAGATTATGACTATTTATATTTACCAACTATGACATAATAATTAAATTCTGTGATTGGTCAATGCAATTTAATGAGTGAGTTCTTGATCCAATAGTTTGATAAATAAATAATCCTGTACAAGCTCTAAAAGCAGAAAAACACTTTTTATTCTATGATTAAAATGTTTTTGATCTTGAATAAAACAAAAATCAATTAAACAATCAGATTAGGGCAGTTGGATGAACATTCACTAATCTAGAGGTAGAAATCAAATGCATTATTAAAGACTCTATCAAACATGGATTTTCGCATAGAAATATGTTATTTATATTCAGAAAAACAGAGAAAGAGTGCAATAAACTCAAACTGATCAATATGGATAACAATTCTATAATCTGCATTTTTGCACTCCCCCTATTAAAAGTATAACAAGAGATGTTAAATATGCAAGGTATAGAAGAATTGCATAAAAAAGGAACAAAATTGTTTTTTCAATTAATTAGAAATGATAGCCAAGAATCAAGAAGTCATAAAATTCCTATATATAATAAGGATAAAAACAAAAATGAGATGTATATAGGATATATCAAAAGAAATTCAAAAATAAAAACCAAACACCAAAGAGATATCAGAAGTAGCAAACTAACAATAGTTATCAGTAAAAAAGCATATGAAAATGATATGATTGATTGAGCAACACACAAATTTTGCAAACTGTGAAAAAAGGAGAAAATGCACTTTTAGGAGTCATTACAAATAGAAAATGTATCACGTTTTATGATGAACTTGATACACAGGATTAATTTCGATAATTATTTATATTGTTTAATTTACTGGATTACATCTCAATCCATTAGTTATGATAGGTTCTAGATCTCTAGCAATGAAATTTTGTAGATATAGTTTGCAACATAATTTCAATAAATCTTTAGCAATCTATTTTTGTATAAAATATATGAAACTTACCCAAATATCAGCTTTAGTAGTTATAGGTTTTCCATTATATAAATCTACCATTTCTGGTGCTCGATAGGATAATGTTGTATATCTATAAACAGAATTAAAAAATGAATAAGGAAAAAAATCAATTTTAACTATTTCTAACAATTCATATTCAATTATAACAATTCATTCTTTTTCAATTACAACATACCCTAAATTTATAGACTCTGTTTCAATGGATTTCGGATTTAATGAACAAAATCTATTGATTAAATCCATTAAATGATAGTAATGTTATATGCAACATTTTATTATATAGAAAGAGCATCAATGTTACTCTATAGAATTGAAGCCTAACATATACAACAATTTGCTATATAAGAGGAATGCGAGGTTAGTCTTAGAAAGCAAGCATGATTTAGCAATTTGCAGTACATTTATTTAGATAATTGCATTTTATAAATAAGAAAATATAATTTTAATATCCATATTTCTTTTAAGATTATGTTCCTCTGCTTTAGATATTCAAGTTATCAAGAAATATAATTTAATTATCCTTGATTATTTAACAAAACATTTTTGGCTTATCTGACCCTCTTCTGTTGTCTACTTTATACTTAAACTATCAAAAATTATACAATTTCTTAATGGAATGCAAATTAGTTTTATAGTTTGAAAGAATGTTCTTTATTTCCATGGTATTAACAGCACTTTCAATACTCTTCTATTGTATTTCATCAGAGTTGTTTTGCATTCTTAAATAATATAATAATAATAATTATTATTATTATTATTATTATTATTGTTATTTTAATTATATAATTGTTAAAGTAACAAAAGATGCAATTTACTATATTGTATTTTTAGAAAATTTTTTCTTTAATGGACTTTTGATATTAACAAAACATCCCCCTTTCCCTATTAGTCTATTAAACAGAAGTTCTACTGTATATTGCATTGATATTTCAAAAATCCAATTCATTTTAAGAATATACAACATGTGTATCATGTAAATTATTATATAATCGGTAAATGTGATCTGTATATGAAATTATTTCTTTTTTTAAACCAAATAGACGTGTTCAACTGCAATTACATTTTAACATGAAAATATGCATGAAATGAAATCATCAGAAATTTTGTTATTTATATTTGATTTTATTATTAAAATTATATTTTTTTATTTTATTGATAAAAACATGTGTTATTGAAGGTTATTCTTCAATGGAATCCTTCTGTTCCAAGTTCTGACAAATATACAAATACTACTGTTTCAGGTTCCAGACTTTTAAGATGGATTCTCCTAAAAAGTCTGTAACCAAGAACAGTGCCCAATCTCTCTGATGGAAATTTAGTATTCAGCACTTAGACAACTGATATTTCATTGGTATTTTTCTCACAATTTACTCAGTGAACAGACTTATAGTTTATTCCATTTTATCATATCAGGAGTCTTTGCAAACAATCATTTTTCACAAAAAAAATGGAATTTTTAATTTGTAACTTTTATAAATAAATTATTTTCACTAAAGCACATATATCATATAATCTAGCTAACAACAGATTACAATATGCTATTAAAAGTAATACTTACTTTTGAATCTCTTCTTCTACTACATTTACACCTTGAATCTGTGAATTTAATACTTTTGCTGTTGCACTTCCAAAATCACATAGAACGTAATTACCTGAATCACTAAGTAATATATTTTCTACCTTAAAATAAAAAATAAATATTTTTAGCTATTTTGATTAATCATCTATAAGCCAGGAAAATTAATTTCAATAAGTCAATAAAAAGTCCTTTTAATTTATAATATATAACTAACAAGGGGTGC
Source organism: Olivierus martensii (assembly GCA_000484575.1). NCBI lineage: Eukaryota > Metazoa > Arthropoda > Arachnida > Scorpiones > Buthidae > Olivierus > Olivierus martensii. Next base: position 7,322 of record AYEL01037778.1, read on the forward strand.
TTGCCAACTGGGTAAAAACGAAAAGGAACCAAACTTTATAAATAAAGAAATATTGATATGGAGAATGTGGAAGTAAGTCAACTCTTAAACAAAAATATAATATGTTAGATAATATTGAATATAATGATAAATAATAAAAGAGCATAATAAAATAAAATAGGACAGGTCAGAGTTAACCTCTTCACAATTATATTTATTGAGATAGCTATTGAAACTCTATTATTTATGCTTAAAAATAAAATTAGAGAACAAGATTACAAATTCTACTTTAATTAATGAAATCAAATTTTCATAGTCTAGAGAGTATCTCTTCCAGGAAAAATTTTGGTTATTTCTTACAGTTTTCAATAAAACTCTGTGGTATTTGGATAGAAATAGTAACCTTGTTTCTTTACCAATTTATTCTTGGTAATATTGATATGTTTATGCTATTGAAAATATTAAATATATATTATTAAATAATTATTATTATTTTGATTTAAAACAAATCAATAAATAAATATAAAATCTTTTTTAAGAATAAATTTTATGAAATCTTTCAAATGTTTAATATGACAATCATTCTTTATACTATCGAGATTCCAATTAGAATGATTACTTGTTTCCTTCAGTCTTGAATATTGTTACAAGTTGTCATTAAACATTTAATTTTGTAAATGACAAAATTAGAAGTTTAATGACAACTTGTATCAGCTATATTATTCTTACTATTTAATTGTTATTACATTTATTTAGTAAGATTTGAGAAGATAGAACAAAGTTAAAATGATTCATCATTCAAAAATTCTTAATTTCTTCATAAATAACATGAGTTTGATATCTTGAAATAATATCCTTTCATGTTGGCTTACATGTATCATAAAATTGAAATAATAATATCCATTCAAAAACAGATAAATATTAGTGTGGGAAATTAAGTTGATTTTATTTTTAATTACTTTATATTTACAATAAAAAAATTTTATTGGATTTAAATTAGATATATATATAGTATTCTAGTATTGTATCTTTTATCTCTATATTAATAATACTTTGTATTATAACTTTTATAAAAATATTTATAAACACTATGTCAGATATATATTGTTTTTTATTACAGCATACTTAAATTCATTATTTAGAAATATATGCATTCATTATTTCTGTTTCTTGTGTATATTTATATAAATATAGTTTCTCTTTGACCTATATAATATTCTTAAATTCCAATAAGCAGAAATAAGTAAATGACCTACATAATACTTTGAACATTCATATTAGTTTACATTACTGAATCATCATATTAGTTGATATATTTTGATTTTTTGTATGTTGTTTGTTGATCTTAAGTATTATATTATTGGTATAATATTGTTCTATGCAACATTGCCTCTCTTTCAGTCAAGAAACAATATGATGCAATAACATTGTATAGGTACAATCACTATAGTCATGTGAAAAATTATTTTTCTGATTTACATAAAATTCAACTTGTATAAATTTCCAAAAAAACATAACAAATATGTCAAGGGAGTGGCTATAGATTGAATATATAGTCTTTAAAATTAAATAAGAATGCACTTTATAATTGTATAATGCTTATAATTTAAGCAACTATTATATAATTCACTTATTGGTGTAAACTTTATTTGGATTTATACTAAATTTATCTAACTTTTATTTTCTTCTATTTTACTTTAATATAGTCTTAATAACTAATTAAATGATGGAACTTAATTTCAAAAGTATTCCTTTCTTTATATAATTCTTAAAAACAATTTTGCTTTTGTAAAAACGTACAATTAATTTTCATGTGACTCATCTAGATTCCAACAACAATACTGAAAGTTGACACATTTTGTAACAACAAGAAAAGATATGTCAACAATAATTTTGAAAGTTATTTAAAGTTATTGTTTCAGATTTCAGTCATTCATAATTTTGATATTAGTATTGATTTATTTTAGGAACATTTTTTTTATAAATTCACATTAACAAATTGGGCTAATTTTCTAATAATTTAATATAATTTTAACTTTTACAAAGAAATCATTCCATCATCATAGTATCTTGTTCTATGAGATTCATATTTATTTATTTATATGTTATATTCATACCTTAATATATTTTCTTTGCATATCATAAAAATTATTTCAAGAAAAAATTATTCAGAAGTTAATGATATAAATAATTAATTATTTTTACAATTATGATTTTATTAATTTTTGCTTTTCTTGTCAGTTAGTATATCAGATATATTTTTATATCAAATTAATTGCTTGTAGACTATTGACTTTATATTAAAACTATACTAGTCACTATATAACAACAGCAAACATATTTGCCATTTAAATATAAAATCTTTAAAAACTTTTGCAATTATGATAAAAGTTCAATTTTAATGCCAATTCTACTCATTGCTGATTACTTACTGGTAGAACTATTTTTCAAATCCAACCACAAATTGCTCATATTTATACAGTGGTCAACCAGATTGCAGAAGATAGGAATAATTTTAGGATAAACCTTCATATTTGTCTGAGGTGCAGAACTTACAAGATAGATTCATTCAAAACATTTCCATGCAGTCAATTTATCTGACACAATGTTTTAAATTGATTGATATGAGCTCTATTTCATACATTTTAGTAGTAGTGAGCTATATTTCTCTTGTATCTTCTATTAAAAAAGGCAAAATAAAATTCATTCTAACTAAACAAATTAATAGTGTTATATATTACTTGTAAAAAAGTTTTCAAATCCAACCACAGATTGCTCATATTTATACAGTGGTCAACCAGATTGCAAAAGATAGGAATAATTTTAGGATAAACCTTCATATTTGTCTGATGTGCAGAACTTACAAGTTAGATTCATTTAAAACATTTCCATGCAGTCAATTTATCTGACACAATGTTTTAAATTAATAAGTAAAACATTATGAGCTCTATTTCATACATTTAAGTAGTAGTGAGCTCTATTTCTCTTGTGTCTTCTATTAAAAAATGCAAAATAAAATTCATTCTAACTAAACAAATTAATAGTGTTATATATTACTTGTAAAAAATTTACTTTTATTATTGTTATTGAATCCTGGCAGGTTTATTTTCATGATAATGACAACTGAGTATTCTCGAGGAAAAAATCAGTGCTAGCAGTACTGAATTCAGTTGCATTCATTGTTTTACTTTTTGTAATTCTTTTTCGTAAAACCGTTAACAGTTTAAAAGTTCAAAATCAAGTGGAAAGAATAAGCTAAATAAAAATCATCATAATTTAGTTTCCCTAATCTAATGATTTTTGGAGATCTTGGAAACAATTATTTTTGTACTATTTCATATAGAGTTTTAGCCATTATTGAACTTTTTTCCAAAAATAAAAAATTTAAAACTAACACAAGACTGCAGAAATTACTTTAATTGACAAACGTTTCAACCCTCTTTCAGGGTCATCATCAAGTCTAATACAAACTGTTACAAGCCAAATTCTACCTTATAAATATAAGATAGAATTTTTTTTCTAACAGTATGTATTAGACCTTATGATGACTGCGAAGGAGGGTTGAAAATGTTTGTCAAATAAAGTAATTTCTGCAGTCTTGCGCTGGTTTTTGTATTTATTGTTTTACAGTAGTGCAGAAGCAGAGAGATGCAAAGAAATAAAAAATCAAGGTAGAATTTTTTTCTAACAGTATGTATTAGACCTTATGATGACTACAAAGGAGGGTTGAAAATGTTTGTCAAATAAAGTAATTTCTGCGGTCTTGCACTAGTTTTTGTATTTATTGTTTTACAGTAGTGCAGAAGCAGAGAGATGCAAAGAAATAAAAAATTTATTTTTTTAAAAGGTTCTGCTATATGGATGTTTAAAATCTAATAGTGGCATCAATATAATAGATATTTGGATATTTTTATTGAAAAAAGAATAAATATTAAAATATTCTCAAATATTGCTTTGGATCTCTATTGTTGGATTAACATCATCGATTTTGTCACCGTCCACCTGCAGCTGTTAGTTGCAGTTCTCCCTCCGACTTGTTTGTTTTTATAAGTAACCCCTACTCCCACACATGGTCGGGTTGTCCCCTCTGGAATGCACAGTCGAGCTGTGTGTGATGTACGGTCGAGTCGTCTGGTTGTAACCGTCTATTATATTAGTTCTTGTATTTTAGTAAGTGTTCCAATAAATGTGTTCTTGTTCGTTCAGTTCCGTATTTGATTCCTATGTGCAAATCTTCGATCCACAACATCCTCAACAGGTTATGGGCCCAGGTCGCATGTAACTGATTCGAAACAAGAAGTTGAAGAACACTTTGTTCAGCAACCTCCATTCGAAGCCTAACCAAAAATGAGTGCTACCAGCGTCGCAAGGATTGAGCTTCGAAACAAGAAGTTGAAGAACACTTCGTTCAGCAACCTCCATTCGAAGCCTAACCAAAAATGAGTGTTACCAGCGTCGCAAGGATTGAGCTCCTTAACAAGAGCAACTACGACACTTGGAAGCTTCAGATGAAGGCGATTTTGATCAAGAACGATCTGTGGGGATACACGAATGGAACGATTGCAAAACCCGAGTCAACGGGGACCAATGCAGCTGCCATATCGGACTGGACTAAAAACAACAACAAGGCGATGTGGGATATCATCCTGTCGATCGGCCCGAGCAAGCTGAAACAAGTAATGCTCATGCTATGTGGTTAAAACTACAAGCGATTTACCAGTCATCGGGACCGGCAAGAAAGGTAACATTGCTGAAGAGGCTAACGTTGCATAGGATGACGGAGGGCAGCAACGTGCATGAGCATCTGTGTAACTTCTTCGATACAGTTGATAAATTAGCCAATATGAACGTAAACATTAATCCAGACTTGTTAACTATAATCCTACTTTACAGTCTGCCCGCAAACTTCAAAAACTTCAGATGTGCTATTGAGTCGCGAGACGAGTTACTGATGCCCGAAGCTCTTCATATAAAAATCGTAGGAGAGAGTAATGCACGAAAGAATGATACAAACAACATATCTTCAGACGCTTTGTTGGCAAAGAAAAATGTCGGGTGATTTAATCAAAAGGAAAGAAAAACTTCAGATGTGCTATTGAGTCGCGAGACGATTTACTGATGCCATCAGTAACTCGTCGCGAGACGAGTTACTGATGCTTCGTATAAAAATCGTAGGAGAGAGCGATGCACGGAAGAATGATACAAACGACATATCTTCAGACGCTTTGTTGGCAAAGAAAAATGTCGGGTGATTTAATCAAAAGGAAAGACTGGACAGCACGAAACACGAGGACTCCGGATTGTCCAGAAAGAGGAATCATTTCAAATTTCACTGTTTTAAGTGCAAAAAACAGGGTCATAAGGCATCGGAATGCCGGAGCGGGAATAAGAGGCAAACCACTAAATACGCAGAAGATGTCTGTCTGAATACACTTAATGTTCCGAAGACTCATTCGAACTACTCTTGCCGAAGGTGGTGCCTTGACAGCGGCACAAGTTCGCAACAGAAGATGTCTGTCTGAATACACTTAATGTTCCAAAGACTCATTCGAACTACTCTTGCCGAAGGTGGTGCCTTGACAGCGGCACAAGTTCGCATTTATGTAATGATTTACAAGATTTTCAGAAAATCCTTAGCTCGGAAAGATGCATTCTAAACCTCGTCAACAACGCTTCGACCGAAGTGACTGGCAAGGGAACAGTAAAGTTTGGGGCTGATGTATTGGGAGTGCGGAAAAATATTGTGCTTAATGATACACTGCATGTCCCTGACCTTCAGACAAACCTCCTATCAGTGGGAAAAATCACTGACGGTGGATACGAGGTCCATTTTAGAAAGACCGATGCTTTGGTCTTGGATTCGAAAGGTGATGTCAAACTGTACGCCGAGCACATCGGAGATTTGTATTACACAAATGAATGCAAGCAACACGCCCGTACTGCGGTACACATGCCGAAAACTAGCACTGCTACACTCGAGTTGTGGCACCGACGTCTTGGTCACGCAAATACTAAGGATATATTGACTGCACAGCGCAAAGGAACCCTTAAGGGAATCTAATTCGAGGGTTCTGCATACGAACTAAACTGTCATGTCTGCTTGGAAGGAAAAATGACTCGAAACCCATTTCCTAAAAGATCATTCAGTAATTCGAGGGTTCTGCAGACGAACTAAACTGTCATGTCTGCTTGGAAGGAAAAATGACTCAATAATACAAATTTTTCCGGAAACTGCTTATAATTCTATTAACAAAGTTCATTAAAACGAATCAGTCATGCCAAATATTTCGTCGAATTTATCGACGACAAGTCAAGATGGTGCGAGGTATGTGTGCGTACCTATGAGGGTCGAATCCATCAGTCATGCCAAATATTTCGTCGAATTTATCGACGACAAGTCAAGATGGTGCGAGGTACGTTTCCTGCGATCCAAGGCAGATGTGTTTAAGGTAACTAAAGAGTTTATTGAATTCGTAGAGAGTCAAAAAGGTACAAATGTGAAGTGCCTCCTGTCTGACAACGGGAAAGAATATAAGAGTCAAGAGTTTACTAACTATCTAAAGAAACGTGGAATCACAAGGAGACTGACAATCCCCTATAATCCGAAACAAAACGGAGTAGCCGAGAGGCGGAATAGAACTCTTATAGACACTGCCAGATGCCTCATGATGGAGTCCGGACTACCTGCTTCGTTCTGGGCCGAGGCAGTCAACATGACGAATTATATACGCAACCGTCTTCCATCAAAAAGCCTAAACGGACGAACACCGTACGAGATATGGACGGGGAGAGCGCCTGACGTAGGTAATTTCAAGGTGTTCAGAAGTCCAGTTTTCTATCTTGACAGAGAACCTGGAAGAGGGAAATTCGATCCCCACGGTAAAAGAGGTATCTTTTTGGGGGTAAGCAAACACCAACAAGGGCTACTGAATCTGGTCAAACGACGGCAAGAAGGTTATTATAAGTCGAGATGTTAGATTTATTGAAGGAAATAAGTCACATGATGACTATTATGACTTTACTTCAATAGAACAGCCTGATAAAGGCGACATTACAGGAGAATCTCTCGATTCACAAAGTTATGCAGATATCCAGTTAAATCCAACACTGGGAAGTGGAAGTGGAAGCGTTCAACATGACACCGAAGCAAGCGAAGACCAACACTGGGAAGCGGAAGTGGAAGCGTTCAACATGACACCGAAGCAAGCGAAGATGGAATCGGTATCCCTGCCATTTCCGGCAGAGGGAGAGGTAGACCAACATTTATAAGAACAGGTTCCAGAGGAAGACCGTGCAAAGTTTACCAACCAGCCATCGAAAACTCCACTATCGCTGAGAAGGATTATACATTCCTTTCTGAGATCCCTATGAAAGACGCTTTATCTAGCCTCGACGCCAACGATTGGTATAAGGCCATCGAGGACGAGATCAAGTCGATTATCAAAAACGACACCTGGATTTTGGTAGATCGTCCCGAAATCAACAATGTTATTGGCAGTCGTATAACACATAGAAACAGCTGGAAAATGGATAGCTGGAAGTATCGCATATTTCCACCGAAAATCAAGCGGGTTGGAACGTCCTCCCAAAAATTAAATGTTCGACAACCATTGACTCGAGGGGGAGTGTTGGATTAACATCACCGATTTTGTCACTGTCCACCTGCAGCTGTTAGATGCAGTTCTCCCTCCGACTTGTTTGTTTTTATAAGTAACCCCTACTCCCACACACAGTCGGGTTGTCCCCTCTGGAATGCACAGTCGAGCTGTGTGTGATGTACGGTCAAGTCGTCTGGTTGTAACCGTCTATTATATTAGTTCTTGTATTTTAGTAAGTGTTCCAATAAATGTGTTCTTGTTCGTTCAGTTCCGTAGTTGATTCCTATGTGCAAATCTTCGATCCACAACATCCTCAACATCTATCATTGACAAATATACAAAAAGAGAAACAAAATGAAATGAGAATTTTTAAATCAAATTTGATTTCAGAGTGAAATGACTATGAAATACTAAGAACTGAGAAATTTATATTGGCAATGGATTAATAGAAGATAACAGGATTATATGGAAAATTTGAAATGTAGGAATTTAAATGAAGAGAAAACTATTTTAACTACTGCATTCATTGATTACTAAATAATTGGAGTCTATAAAACAGCACTTTCTGTAGTAAAAATTCAAAAAAATAACTTTATTAATTAGAAATATTTTTGGTACTCAGTACCATCATCAGCTATATGTAAAATATAAAATACCTATAAAAACAGAACAAAATTATTAAAACATCCTAGAATTTAAATAGTTTTGTTCTGTTTTTATAGATATTTTTCTTATATTTTATATATAGCTGATGATGGTATTGAGTACCAAAAATTTTCTTAATTAATAAAGTTGTTTTTTGAATGTTTACTACAGAAAGTGCTGTTTTATAGATTCCAATTATTTAAATGAAGAGAATCTGTAGTCAACATATTTGATATAATTGAATCTGTAAGTTAAATGACAAAATGTGTATCTGTGCATTTAATGAGCTATTGATGAAGTAAGAAGAGATATGATAACTTTTATAAATGCTAATTTCAAGTTAATAGAAGAAACTCATAATTGGGGAAAAATTCCTGTCTCCAATAATCTGGTAATTGATAACTAGATTATTGATAACAGGAATTTTAGAAGGTAATTTGATAAAACTTTCAAGATTGAGAGTCAGGTAAGATATTTTATCAAGTGTTGATAAACACTCTTATTTGTGAATTTTGACATGCAAAAATTGCTTTATAATTATAGGAAATTTTCCTAAAAAATGAAAATGCATACTATAACTTATGAATATACAGGAAAATTTAATATTGATAGTTCAAAAAAATCAATAAATGTCATGTCATTGTTAAAGTTTGATGAATAAATTGGTAGTCTAAAAAAATCACAAGTTGTTATTGATTTGTAATATTATTGCTTGAATTATTCATGAGTGAGAGTAGAATTTACCTCTTGCTTCATCTGCATATTATAAAAAACAACTAAAAGATAATTAAATACAGTTCTATACAATTCAAATTTATTTCTATAAAGCAGTGTTTCCCAAACTATATTCCACGGAATCAGTGTTCCGCAAAGATCAATAAGTGTTCCATTAAAAATTATGAAAATTAATATGTCTCATATGATTTAATTAAAAAACTGTGCCAAGTTGAAACTGGAGTTGCCAGTTTATTTTACATAATTATAATTAGAAAAATAAATGTTTGTTTTGCCTAATTTATTTATTATTAATATTTACCTATACTGTAAAATAACCAAAGTGTTCCATAAAAGTTTCAGGATTTGTGAAGTGTTCCGTCATAGAAAAACTTTGGGAAACGCTGCTATAAGGGCTTGTTTGGATTGTTCTTTATCTATGATTATAAATTTCTCTTGTAATACTTTTGTTAATTACAATTTGGTGACATTTTCATACATTCTAATATTTTATAGTATTTTCCAGTTTTCTCTTTCAAAAAATATTACAGATTTTCATCATTAATTTTTACTTAATAAATCATAACATTACCTGTATACAATATAAAATATATGATCCTCTTCCTGGTTCTTCTTGTTTTTCTGTTTCTAAAATTTTTATATCACTAAATAAATTTGACCATGCAGTTTCAGTTGCTTCAATTGCCTCTTCAACATCAATGTCATTATTTTCCTTTCTTTGCAAAGCAGGCATATTCATTAAAACTAATTTTGATAAATTTGTTCTTATTTCATCTAAATTAGAATTTGAACCACTTAATGAAACTACATGTGATAATGGAGGAGTTAAATGAGAAAGGCAATCAACACTTTGTGATCTTTTCAAGCTATTATCTGGAGATTCTAAGTCTTTATCATTATTTCTGTCTGAAGTTTCAGTAGTACAAACATTGTCTATATCTTGAGTGGATTGTGACTTTATTCTGGAAAAACTACTTTGAGGAAAAATTTTAACAATATCGCCATACTCATTAAATTCACCACTCCACACTTCCCATTCAGATTCTGGAGAAAATTTCTCTTGACAAGAATTAATATTAACAGTTAAATTTTTGCTATTTTGAGACCTTTTTGGTGAATCATGATAATTAAATACATCACTAGATACTGTGAGATAATTGTCTGACAATGGAAAACTAAATGTGTTTGGAAAAACTCCAAGGTGACTGTCAGAATGCCTTCTTACATTTCTAGAGCATTCTGAATTATCAAACATTATTTGAGGAACTCCTTTTGGAATTTCACTCCATTTTCTATGTAAATGTCTATTATCTGTTAAATCAGTCTCAGATAAATCTTTATTTTCTGTATCAAATGTTTTTCTTCTATTGAAATGTTTCTTCTTAACAAAATCACTATCAGATAAAAGAATTATTAACATTTCATTTAACCATTCTGGTTCAGAAAACATGTCAATCAGAGGATAAAGAACATTCTTAGTTAATATTTCTTCTAACATATTATATGCAACTTGACATCCAAGAAACTCTTGAGGCCAAAGTAAATCAATTATACTTGCTACAATACTTTTTAAATAGCACCATTCTGTCACTTGATTTGTCATTGCTGGATGAGATATCTTGAAATAAAATTATTTGTTAGTCATAATAGGTATATAATTTTTTTAATATAAAACTTACGATAATAGACATATATTTTAATTAATTCAATCTTATGTTCAAACATAATAAAATCAAAGATGCTATTAACCTACTTTCCAAAGAAAACTAATTTTATAAGATCATCATCTATTATCTATCTATCTAGTTTATTTTATTAGTAACTCTCAAATTGATAGATTTTTATGAAATTTGTTAGAGACACTATAATTAAAAATGAGTTCAATATATTATTTAACTCTGTAGCTTCATTCATTTAAAAATATCAAATAATCAAACTTTTGAAATTTTCCCTAACACTTTTGATATATTTTTGATTGAATTAATGAACTAATTGATGGATATTTATGAAATTCAGATAATGCCACTGAAAGTGATTCTTATGATTTTTTAATTATACATCTTAAAATATAAGCTTTTAATATACTTATATTAAAGTTATTATATTAGTTGCTTCTTTTAAAACAAGCCTATATAGCATATGGTTTTAAAGATAAGCATTTTATATAAATTGGTAATTTAAAACTAACAAGTAAGAACAAATTCTATAGACAATAAATATAAAAATGTAAATATCACTGGAGATCATGGCAGGAGAACTAATAATCACTTTTGGAGTTTTCCATGATATAATGTTTTTAGAAATACTAAAATAAAATATATAAAATTGAATATAATATCAAAATCATAGACAGAACAATGTAATTCCAATATTTTCACACTAATATGAAATGATAAAGAGCCTAGAGAAAAATTAGAGAAAAGCAGTGTATAGTTTATCTCTGGAAGCAACAACGTGCATAATATGAAATATTGATACATAGGGAAAACTGATAAAAAATTAAAAGACAGGATTGTGCAATAGAGAAGTGACATCAGATTCAACAACCAGAACATTGTATTATACCAAAAAGTTATATGATAACTGTCAAATCTTCACGGCCAAATACAATATCATTCATACTATTCCACACCATAATCTTGCAGATTCTTTCTTTTTGGTAAAACTTAATATTAAGAAATAACATAATAGTGTTCAAAATTATTAATGTTATAGATACTGAAATATTAAAAGATCAAAGGAAGATCCTTATATAGCAAGGACTTTTATGAATTTATTATTTTATTTTAATAATTTATTATTATTTACAGTATGTTTGTTAATACAGTGAAACCCCACTCGTGCGTTCCCGTATCGTACGACTTTCCCGCTTTAAACATCTACTTTCGGAAGTCTGAGCATTTTCCTATACTTGCAATGTAAAACTTTGCCTCTTCCTACGTTTTAATTATATAACTTTTTTATTATGACGTCATCAGAGTTTCCGTTTCGTGCGTTTTCCCGGCTCGTTCGACTTTTTGGGCCGGTCCCCGAAAAGTTTCAAAATCGGGGTTTCACTGTATATATTTTTACTGTTACATATTTATATTTTTATACAGGCAATCTCTGACTTATGTAAGTGGATTATTCTGTAAAACCCTATACAAATTTAATCATACGTCAGAGCATACTTTATACAATACTAATATGTCAAAAGATGTAACAATAAAAATAGTTATATTAAAAGAATAAGATTCTTCTTTTATACTGCTTTTACCGGAGTATAATAATTAGCAAAGACAATACAGCACAATACAGTTGCATACCTTCTTGGAGGATCCAGATTCAATTCAGAGTCTCACATCTCCAGTTTTTCAGTAGTAGTCCAGGTTCAGGTGCAATTCAGTTCATTAACAAAAACTGACCTTACATAAGTATGGATCTACATAAGTTAGTATTGCCTGTAATTTTTTATTTTTGTGTAATTGTAATGCAATATGATGAAATCAAATTTAAATTGAGCCTAATGTTCTATTCTTTTATTTTGCTGTGTAACTGAAAAGGGACTGTCTGAAAATGCTTTTAAAGATTAAAGTTACATTAAACTTAAATTTGATGCTATTAGGTTTTTCATCATTCTTCATTTCAGGACTTATTTTACATTTTATATTATAGGTAAGTGATATAACATACATCTTTATTCACATCATCTGCTACTTGTATATTAATATTATATGACTTTAATCTTTAGAATGTCTACTGATTTAACTTAAACACTGCTTATATAATTGGCTACAAATAATTTTAGATTTTAAATTAATTATACTATTAATTTACCAAACATTTGGTTTTAAAGGTTATTCATTTTTACAGAAAGAAAAGAAATATCATCATATCTCTCAGCAAATTTGCTAAGAAAATTGAATCATTGCAAATTTTAATAAATACAAGTAATCCTCAACTTAAATTCATTTAACTTATGATAATCAGATTTTATCAATTCCATTACAATATTCCAAATTAGTTATTTTTATAACATATTTGCTAGAAATAACCTTTTATTTTATTAAAAATGTAGTAAAGCAATTGTTTAATATAAAGTATTTGCTTAATTTTAAAGTCCATATTTTCATTTCTTTTAGGTAAATAAGTTATAAAAATATTGATTTTATTAGCCTTTACTTAATTTTATTGTGGTCAAATTGCATTATTGATTTTAATATCATGTATGAAAAATTAATTCTTGATTTATGAGTTCTTACTTTATGAACAATTTCCAGGTCCAAAATTAGGGAAAGATATGACTGCTCTAGCAAATAAGACATATGAGAATGATGTAGCAATCCAATGGGGTAAAGTGAATATTTTAAGATGTTAATAAAACTGCCAAAGAAACACTATGGAGGTGCTCAAAATAGCTGAAAGAAGCTTAAATTATAATTTTGTTAATGAAAATATTTGTGAAGAGCTTCCTGCATTATGGCAATGGTGTGTGAGGAATTCTCTATGATATCTAGCAAAAAAATGTACATTTGAACATTTAGACTATAAATAAATTTATTAACACACTTTTAGAAATTTTTAAAGGGCTTTAAGTTTTATTTTGTAAAAAAAAATATTATTATTTATTATATGTATTAAATATCTAGAAATTAGTTCATCAAACATGTAAATAAGAAGCTTTTCATAAAACATATACGGTCGAACCTCTCTAAGTGGATAATCCAGTTAGGTGAATCAAATTCTCATAGTCCCATTTTGATTCTATAGGGTTTAAAGTTTAAGGAGTCTGAAAAAGTGGACACTGCATAAGTGGATAATATCGGTTAAGTGAATCAGGATTTTTAACATTAAATAATGTTTATGCCAGGGATATGTACAATTTCAGACAATGACGAAAATGGACTGTTATTGGTGTGACAGCAGCAGATGAACTTATTCCTAGTGACCTGGAATTGAATTTTGAAAAGCTATATTGCTATTAATAAGGATTTAGAAATAGATGGGGAAGAGCACTGCTGCCTCCATCAAATTCCGATTTTGAAGAAACAGAGGAAGATGAAGAAATGACTAACAAGAACTGCCACCTTCATTAATGGACACTACGAAAGCATTGGATACAGTGTTATTTAGAAGCAAATAGTTATGATTCATACAAAACCTTTTATAAATTAGTCAAACATATTTGAGATTAAAAAAAAAATTAACTCAAAAATCAATTACTGATTATTTCCATAAATAGATTTTTGAAATATAGATTTTTAATATAAATATCCTACAAAATCAGCACAAATGAGCAACCTATTAACTTACAAACTTTATTAACAAGAAACGTTTTCGGCTCATATTAACCCTCATCAGCTCAAATTCGTTTCGGCTTCAAATATGAGCCGAAAACATTTCTTGTTAATAAAGTTTGTAAGTTAATAGGTCTGCTCATTTGTGCTGATTTCGTAGGATATTTATATTATAAACCGTATAGAGCTACTTTTAGATCTATAAATATAGATTTTTTTATGCATGTACTGTATTTATTTATAGATAAAAATAATCTTGTCATAGATTATAGAAATGGCATTTTTTTATGTTATGCATGCTAATTTATTGATATCAATTGAGTGGATATCCTGGTTAAGTGGATATTCTCTTGTCAATCTAAAGTCGATCCACTTAGAGAGGTTTGACTGTAATATGAAATTTGAATTGCTCTAGAACAAAAAATGTTATAAGTTAGTCTTTGTGTATTCTATTAATGATGCTCTCACAGTAAACTGAAAGTATTTTAGAATGAAAAGTTTATTTTGCATTAGGAGCTATTATGTAATTAGATAGAATTAAACTCTTAATTAATAAACATAATTCTAAAAAATTACTGTTTTAAATCAGAAGGATAATTGTATTTAATAGGAAGAATAGAAAAAAATGATTACAAGTATGAAAAATACTGAAAGACTAGAAAATGGATGGTTTTATGTATGTTTATGAAAGAAATAAAATAAAACTAATAAAATTTAAGCTCACTTGGGCAGGGAAAGAACAATCCGTAAACATCAAAAAACAACGGATTCACTAAAAATATGTTTATGATAGATAAGAAAATGAATATAAGTTGAAATTCCAGAGAGATATTTATAATTAGAGATATTTCTCTAGTTATAAATATCTGAATTAAAAATTTTCACACATAAAATGCATCATTTTATTTTCAAATTTTACAATAATTCAAAATCATATAAGAATTTTAAACATTTCATGAGTAAAGTGTTTTATATCAAAAGCATTATAAAGTTTTATAGTTATTTATCATATTATTGCAATATTTCAAGATGACAGTGTTTCTACCATTCTTGCATAATAATAATTCATATTCAAATCTTTGAAATAAGAAACTTCTAATTAGCCTGATCAATAATATGTATTACATAATGCTATATATAATATATAATGTGTTTAATATCTTCAGATTGAATAAGAATAAATTTTCAGTTATGAATAAAATTATGAATGTATTATATTTATAATTAGAGGAACACCTACATATGAGTAAAATGGACAGTGGTAAGAAAGAGGACAAGCATTATTATTTAAATGATGATGAGCTTGTCAAAGAGAAGTAGGTATAAAGAATAAAAGTTAATGTATCAATTAATATATGAATATTGAAAAAATGATTGATTTATAAAGATGGAAAATATGAAATGGTATAGTTAGTATAATTAGTATACATATCATTATTATATACTAATTAGTGTTAGTTAATGGAGTTAGTTTTCTTCCCTTAATGACCTACTTTTTCTTTTTTCTAGCATGATATAGTTTTTCTATATCATGCTAGAAAAAATTATGAAAGGAATATATCACCAGAATCTTAGAGTCTGCTTCTTTTTTTATATGACTGGATGTGGTTCCCAAGTAGTATTATGAATATGGTTTTTATTAATCAATTTTTCAAGTTCTCTCTTATATTTTTCAAATAATAATAATATAAAATAATTATTGTATAGCTAGATAAGCATAGAATGATTTTAAATGCTTAAAAAACTTTTATTGGATGCAACATTGAGTGAATTTGATTATAACATTAAGCATAGAGAACAAAGTTTGTTTTGAACCCTGCCATTTTAAGTCAGAAATATCCAAAATTTATAAATTTCTCACTAATGTTTACTAGAACATTATATATTTACTTAATAATTATAATGAATAAAAACTACAACAACCACACACAAAAAGAATGCTTTCTATATTATCAAACCAGTGAATCAGAAATTCAAACCCATGAAATTGCATTGATTAATCACAGAAATTACTGATTACATCACCTTCATAAGTATGAGTGGTTGTAAATTGAGGGATATCTATATATGGTATATGTATAGGCTTTTCAAAAAATGATTAGCAGAAAAAATGACCCCAATACACAATTGAAAAAGAATATGATAAACAAAAGAATTAGATAAGAATATTTTTAGTAAAATATTGTTGATTAAGCATAGAGAAAAACTCCATGTTTAATTCAATTCAATAAAAGTTTGATTTTAAAATACTCAAAAGTATTTTAAAATCAAACTTTTATTGAATTTAACATCTAGTTCTAGTTTTATTGAACTAACATCTAGTTGTACAACAATAATTGTTACCTGAAGTAGCATAAAATGATTTCTAGTTCAGTAGATATTACATAAATTAACTAAAAGTTCATATAAAATTTATATATACTTAATAAAACTGATTTAGAAAATGATATAAACCTTTTTATAAAATCTAATATTTAAACATATTTCTTGATACAAAAAAAAGCTATTTAAATTTGTTTACAATATACCTTGATCCAAATTTTACATACATACTGTATATATAACTAAAACAATTTCAAGTTCCTATCTCAAATATGAGTTTATTAATAAAAACGAAATTTGAAAATAAATGGAAAAGATAAAGTTGATTATATTAGTATGATGATTCTATATAATAAACTTTAGATTTCTTTAACTTAATTCCACTCAATTTATAAGAAAATTGATTTTTTTTTTACAGAAGTTATTTGAAGAAAACTATCAGCTCTTTCTAATTGTTGACATTATTAATATCACATTGATTACACCCAACTTCAAGTAGGTCAAAACTATTTAAATGATATGTAGGAAGTATAAAAATAGTAAAACACTGAGACCATTTTTTACACACATTTATAAAATTATAACACAGATTTGAGATAATGTAAATCTCAAAATTAAATTTATGAAATATGTTTTTAATATAATGATTAATATAATATGAAGTATGTCTCAAAATTATATCTAATAATAATGATATTAAAATATGAAGAAAATATTTTTAAATTTATAGTTTATAAGATTTTTATATTTAAATACATAAAAAAAAGTATTTTTTTGTAATCTAAATTATTTTTTATGAGTTTTGAACTATTTTGTAGCATATGTCAAGCCTCTTTAACCTTTTCTTTTAGAATACTTCATGCAAATAGATGATAGATATGATATCATTTCAAGCCAAAGTGGTTTAAATGAAAGTAGATACTTATTATAAATATAAATGATATCATAGGAGGGAAAAATACATAATGAGTTTTGAACTATTTTGTAGCATATGTCATGCCACTCAATCTTTTCTTTTAGAATACTTCATGCAAAATAGATAACAACAACATTTCAAGCCAAAGTGGATTAAATGAAAGTAGATACTTATTATAAATATAAATGATATCATAGGAGGGAAAAATACACAAAAAATTTTTAACAGTTTTGATAGAGAATATAAGATCAAATCCAAAAATAGTATTTATAATAAAACAACAGAATTCAAACTAAAAAAAACTATTTGATCTTTCTGCTCTAATCTCTAGTATTTCTGAATATGAGTTTATATCCAATATAAAAACTTTTAAAAGTTTTACATTATTTATTTTTTGGTTTAGTACAAGATCTTCATTATTAGGATGTACGGATATGTATAACATTGAAAAATGTATTATTATGCAAAACAATTTTCTATAATCATAAACTATCAAGTTTTGCTGCCTATAAGAAATACAAGGAATCCACAAGCATTTTAAGCAGGAAAAATACACAATACACTAGAAGTAAGAGACACATTCGAAAGAAGTGGCTGAGGAGGGCCATAGAAGGCCGAAAACATTACCATATATTATTATTAGTATATTATTAAATATCAATAATAAATTGTGCATTTTTCTTGCTTAAAGTGCTTGTGGATTTCTTGTAAACAATTTTTTGAAAGAAGTGGCTGAGGAGGGCCATAGACGGCCGAAAACATTACCATATATTATTATTAGTATATTATTAAATATCTAATAATAAATTGTGCATTTTTCTTGCTTAAAGTGCTTGTGGATTTCTTGTAAACAATTTTCTTTTCTCTATTTACCTTATAAGCATTTTGAATCTCGTTCTCCATCCCAATGCAATCAACAAGAGATTCACATCCAATATTACATTTCACTATTTCAAGGGCTTGTAGATAATTATCAAAATGTTGATTATATATACATATGATTCTTTCAGTTAATTCAAGTATATTCATTCTAGTTATATTATTGTAAGCTGTGGTTAAGATATCTTCTAAAACATCATTAAATTCTTGGAGAACGTCCTCATTTTGGCAAATTTTACAGTACCATCCTTGGATATAATGTTCAGAGATATTATGCACGAATGTTTTTAACTCTTTTTCCAAAGAAACGTTTGTTCCACAAAATTTGGCACATCCTATCGTCCTTTTATCCGTAAAGTTTTCGACAGTATTAATGGGTGTTTCTAAAGGAGTCTTAATATCAGTTATTTGAGATTTATTAAAACCGTGTTCTTCCTTATTATTTTTTTTATCCGGACCTGTTCTATTTTTTAACCAAAAGTTTATTATTTTGTAAGTACACAGATAAGAGACTAAACCGCAAACAGTTGAACCTATAATAAAAACAAAATACCTATTGGCTACCATTAGTGCTGCAATCATTACGCAGACACTTATTACTTGGCGGATCATCGCAATTAATACACAAAATCATAATCACCACAATTCCCAAATCTAAGTTTCTCATTCAGTTCATCCTCCTAGTCATCTGATTCATTCAACTTCCTGTAGGTGGCGTCAAACCGTATTTTACAACACGTGCGCTATTCTGGCCCTCTTTCGGTCGTTATGGGAGAATGCAACCGGCGATTGCAGTAGATTTCATTCTGCAGAAAGCTTTGAAAGAGAGAAATTGTTTTTTAATTTATCGGTAATTTCTCAAGTTTCGTACGCGAAGAAGAAAACAAATGACAACGATAAGTTTCACTAATTCTACCATCGACTATGCTTTGATTTTGTATTACTCCAATCCGCGGCTTGTTTTGGCATTGAGTTTTGTTGTTGCTTTCATTCTGTATTATTTAGCCGATGTAGCAAAGGTAATATACTTTTTTAACTTTAAAAATTTTCGATGTTAATTTGTTTTGACACTAAATATCCGTTCGATTAAAATTCATATCCTTAATAAAGGAAATTGATAGGAAACATCCATTTTTGTTAACACAAATGCGTTTCCTTCGAATCATGCTTGTTTTAAGAATTATAGTGATTTATTGTTTTATCCTGTGTATTTGACACTTCATGTTTTTTTTTTAGTTTTAAAAGATGACACAGTTCTATAAATTTCAAACCAATTGTTATATTTCATAATTCCAAAAATAATGACAGTAGTTGTCCTTGAAATGATTCAAAGAAAACTGTTTGTTATAGTAGGAAAGTTATCTCATCTCTTATCTAGTCATTTTTTATTTTATTTTTTTTATGATTTTATGATTATACTTATAGGCAAATTTAAAAATAAGTATTATGTTAATTTAATATAAATTATTCAGATGATCAGTATTAATCACAGGTAAAGGTTTATCTTTCCTGTGTACTAGTTGTGTTGACTATATAGCAGGCTTTTTAATGAATATATGCATGCTACCCAGACCATGATATAGAGATTGACTAACAGAAATCTTTAGTTTAAAGATTCTGTATATATTCATTAAAAAAGCCTGCTATATAGATAACACGTAGCCATCACATAGGGAATGTAAATCTTTACTTTAAGCACAATATTTTGTAATTCATCAGATACTATTTTCTCAGTGATATTGATTTATTTAAATTTCTATTCAGTAATTTAATAATTCTTAACCAAAAGTTATGGTTGCTCTCTCACATGATAATAATTTTCTGTTTTTTCTCCCCTTATCTGTAGTGAATTATGTCATCTGAATCAATATAATTCTGATTTTATTAAAACTCCATCTTGATCATCTTATTAAATTATTTCTTAGTTATTACATTTTTCTTTCTCATACAGTAAAAATGTATATATATTTATTAATAATTAAAAATATCATTTGAATTCATTAATTCCATCTATTTCTTGAAACAATAGATTAAGAAAACAAACTATAAAATTTTTTGTTATAGAAACTTATCTATTATAAATATAAAAAATGTTGTATTGTTCAGTTTATTGGATCTATATTAAGGAGTCATAAACTATCAAGTTCTGCTGTTTATAATAATTACAAGGAGTTCACAGGCACTTTAAGCAGAAAAAATACACAATTTGACACACATTTGAAAGAAATGGCTAAGGACAGCCATAA
The DNA here is from genome assembly GCA_000484575.1 of Olivierus martensii. Taxonomy (NCBI): domain Eukaryota; kingdom Metazoa; phylum Arthropoda; class Arachnida; order Scorpiones; family Buthidae; genus Olivierus; species Olivierus martensii. Next base: position 27,918 of record AYEL01037778.1, read on the forward strand.
AAGATTGAAAAAGTTACGTGCCTATTGTTGTTAGTATATGCACTAAATATTTAGTAATAGATTATGTATTTTCCTGCTTAAAGTGCTTATGTATTCCTCATAATAATGAATCCTTTATTCAGTATATTTTTTCTATATATTAATAGTGGAATAATGTATACTATATATCAGAAAATAAAATTTAATGTTGCTATAAATTCAATAATAGCAGTATAGTAAGCAGAAGTAAATGCATGTTAAAAATTAAGAATATTACTTTCACATAAAATTTATCAGGAAAATTTTTTAATAAATTTTCAGTTCTAAATATTATGAGACTATTAATTAGTAAAATTGTTGTAACTTGTAAACATAAACTATATTTGTCTAAGTTCAATAAGTAAAATTTGTAATAATGGTTCCTAGCAGTTGGAAAAAAAAAATTCGTCAAGTATTAAGAAATAAAATCTGCGATGGTTTTTATTATGAAAAATAATTTTATATAATATAGTGATAATACCAATGTATTTTATATTAATTAAACAAATCATAATAATATGTATTAAAATATTTTTGGATTTATTATAAATTCATTCAAAACATTCTAAATGTGGCTGAATAATGTTTAGTAAATATGTTAATATAGTCAATACTAAGAATTATAATTATAAGTATTATAAGTAATACTTAGAATTATATAATAAAACTTTTAAACATTGAATTGATACAGAAGAATAGAATTTAAAAGCTAATTTTGGATCAATCAAAATTCTAAGATCAGATATAATTCATTTTGGATTATATCCAAGAGGAACTTATATCTAAAACAAAAAAAGAGTATATATTGTATCCAACTACCGGTAGTTAAAATGAAGTTCAAAGATTTATTCGCATTAAAAATCAACTTATTGGCAAATATCCAATAGATAATTAATGTCTGACTAAGGAAAACAATTTCTATAAGAATAAAATGTTCAAAAAATTTTAGAAAAGTAAAAAAAAAATTTACTTAGAAGAATTAAAATCTAAAAAAATAAATAGTTTTCAAATTGTTAAAAAATAAAACTGAAAATATTTCAATAATATCTCTCTGATTATAATATAAAAGATTTGACAGAAGCTTTTTTTCAATAACAATAGTTTACATTCATAAAAAATTTCTCTTTAGAAAAAACAGTAACATTGAAAAGGCCAATACTTTTTAGCAAAGTAATTTAGAAAAGCAAATTCAAAATTAGTTTCAAATTGAAGTATAGATATTCATTGTATAAAATAATATAAGCTTTTGTTATTTAGTATCATTTATTATGATATAAAAATATGTTCAAAATTTTATACTCAACAAATACTGATTCTGTATGAGGAATCAAATAGGAATTTTAATTTCAATCTAACATTTTAATGGGTTAACATTAACCAGTTAAAAGAGAGTAGTTTTAGTTTAGTAGTTAGTTAGTTTAGTTAGTTTAGTTTAGTTTTTTTACGTAGATCTTTCATCCAAGAATTATTTAGAAACCTATCTCAAGCTAATAAAATTTTCAAAATGATATTTTGCTTGACACCAGTGGCGTAGCGAGGGAGGGGCAAGGGAGTCTATCATGCCCCAGGTGCCACTTGCAGAGGGGTGCCAAATTCTTATTACGAGTATATTCTATATATTATATATTTTTTAGCAAAGTAATTTAGAAAAACAAATTCAAAATTAGTTTCAAATTGAAGTATAGATATTCATTGTATAAAATAATATAAGCTTTTGTTATTTAGTATCATTTATTATGATATAAAAATATGTTCAAAATTTTATACTCAACAAATACTGATTCTGTATGAGGAATCAAATAGGAATTTTAATTTCAATCTAACATTTTAATGGGTTAACATTAACCAGTTAAAAGAATTTAGTTTTTTTTACGTAGATCTTTCATCCAAGAATTATTTAGAAACCTATCTCAAGCTAATAAAATTTTCAAAATGATACTTTGCTTGACACCAGTGGCGTAGCGAGGGAGGGGCAAGGGGGTCTATCATGCCCCGGGTGCCACTCGCAGAGGGGCGCCAAATTCTTATTACGAGTATATTCTATATATTATATATGTTTTCCGGGGCGCCAAAAAGGTTTCGTACCCCGGGCGCCAGTTATGCTCGCTACACCACTGCTTGACACTTTATTAAATCATTTAATAGCACATGGTTGTGAAGTTGTATAAGATGTTGGCATTTCATTAAAAAATTTTTAAACAGTGAAAATCTCCTTTGGTAAAACTTGTAAAATTTTCAAGTAAAATTCTGATTACAAATATCAAATTTGGTTACATTATTTCCAGCAATACTAAAACATAAAATAAAATTATAAAAAAAAAATAAAATTCAGGCTTATACATTCTTCATAGGACAAAAATTTTAATTATAAATGGCCTAAAACCCTCTTGAAAAGGATTTTGAATTTACCAATTTACCAATATACAAATAATTTTTGACTTATGACCACTCATACTTATGATAGTGAAATAATTAGTAAAGTCTGATATGTCAATGCAATTCATGTGTTTATGAATCTGTATGCAGTACTCTGATATAAGAAAAGCATCCTTTTTTATGTTTGTATTTTTAATGTTAAGTTTATTATGATAATGTATATAAGATTGTAATGGGAAATTCATAAGTTTTAGCCATTTACAACTTTCTTTTTTGACCTCCAACCTTAAGGTTCAAACCAAACTCTGTTATAAGTTGAGGACTATCTGTATACAACTATTTCAAATGTCTTTTCACATTTAAGTAAAGACAAATGCAGAAAATGCTTTAAGTTTTAACTTCGGAGGCTGTAATAAAAATTTAAAAACAAACATTTTAGAATCAGTATTAAAAAATCTTTAAAATTGATTATATAACATTGTTGTTTGAAAAAAAAAATTATCATTTTCTATTTTAATTACATTTTTCATTGCAATTCCTATGATTGCATACAAATTATCATCTTTTAAAAGTTTGAATGATTATCATTAAATTAATTCCTATAAAATAAATATATTTAATCTGGAAATGATGCAAACACTTAGAGATTTCCATCTTTATCTCTTTTCAACTCATTCTTTTGTAATTCAAAATTTATATATTTCAAGGACTATAAGGAGGAAATAAATTGATATAACCTCTTAGCCTACATCAGTCTCTTTTCATGAATTTTTTCATTTGAAATTAAAAAAGATGGTCTCTGATGTGATATTTTCTGAATATATCCAAAATATCTTAAGTGTTATTTGTATAGCAAAATGGCTTGTGATTTGCTGATTTATGCTGAGTTTTATTTATTATTTATTTCAGATACTTGAATTTTTCTTTGATTAATTTTCTGTATTTTTATCCCATATAATGTTATAGTAGTATTATATAAAACAATAGATTTAATTTTAAGTATAGTAGGTCTCCAACGTATGCTCTTTCAGAGATATTTGGATGCATAAATCATTTCATATATTGTTGAATTCCCATAAAATAAGAATAGAAAATTCATTAAACTATTTACCCTACTTTTTTGCAAAAATATTACTTATGGCCTTAAATTTTCTTATTTATACTTAAAGTATGATCATAAATTTTCACTTAACTATTTCATAAATTTCATTTGACTTTATTTTTATATATTAATATAGTATATACACTTGTATATCTTGAATTCAAGCATTGTTGGACTTGTGCAATTTTTGATATAGATGGAAATTTTTGGGATGAATTAACTTCATGAGTCAATGATCTATTGTATTTTTAAGCAAATATTTCTTTTAAAGATAGAAGTACATTCATTTATTAACTTTGTCAGTAAAAAATTGTTTTCTGAAATATTTCAAAATAGATTATTTAATACTCATATAAACACTAATCAGGGGATTTCAAATTAACCAAACAACATAGCCAAACTTCCCCTTTGTCTGCCAGGAGAAGTTTGGCTATGTTGTTTGGTTAGTTAGATTATTTAAATTTAAGTTTGTTTAAGAGAAAACTTCAACATCACTATATACAAAAAATATATAAAAATTTGCTTTTTTAAATATTAAAATTTTCATTTTCAAAATAAAAAAGTTAAATTATATTCTCTTTAAATATTTTTCAAAATTTTTTGAAAAATATACTAACTACTGTACTTAAATTATTATTGTTTCAAACATATTAATATGTAGATCATAAAATTTTCAAAATCTATTTTAATGATTATTTTCATCATGATTGATATACTAAACCAGCAGCATTTGTATTACTGGAGATTTATCCAAAATAAATATAAGACAGTTACTAGCACAATATTTAAAGTGGAAAAAGGAACATACACATAGTAGCGCTTTCAACTTTAATAAGTCATCATCAGCACATAAAAAATTATTTTAACTGTCTTATATTTATGTCTCCAAGTGGAAGTTCCCTTGATATTTATATTATTGGTTTTTCCAAAATATAATACAGTATGATGAATTTTTCAATAGTAGAGAATATTGCATTCATTTGACCTTTATCATACATACACTAATAATTGCAATAAAATGTAATTGTTTATATTATTTGGTGCAATCTGTTGTTATTGAAACAAAATTTAATATCAAATTATTGTGTCAGCAATCTCAAGTAATGTTGAATCATACAGCAGATCAATACAGATAGAAAAATAGCTAATCAATAAAATTAACAAAATTATTAATTTTAGAAAAGAAAACATGTTTTGAATGTTTTAAAATTCAGCAGAAAAAATGTCACAACATTCAAAATTCTGTAACAATTATAGATTTACACTATAAATTGTTTTAATATAGATTTCACTAATAAAATTGCTTTTTAAATCATCATTTTTTAATTCATGCTACTTTAAATATTTAGGTAATGCTTTACTATTGTGAATCATGAAATTCATTGTAACATGTTTTCAGTCTTACTCAGTAGGACAAATATCAATGGTTATATGAACTATTATAATATAGAATATAAAAGAACATTGCTAAAATTTGATTTTGAATCTTTTCACATTTACATGTTGTATATTAAAAACATTAATTATAAATCTATAAATGCTTTGTATCTATAATTGTGATACAAGTATATTGTTATCATTATTATATAGAATTTGGAGAAATAAGATAAAGAAAGCATACTGGGTATTCCTAAAAGCTCTGGCCAAATTTAAATCATAGATACTACTCATGAAAACAAAGCAAAAAGTCCTTATGATTTATATGGGTCCAAAAAATGTTTCCTTTTTAAGATAATAGTGTGTTAAAAACATACAATTTAATAAGCCTTTTAGTCCATGATGGCTGTAGCAAACTGTGATTTATAAGTTTTAAAAACATACAATTTAATAAGCCTTTTAGTCCATGATGGCTGTAGCAAACTGTGATTTTCAATCAACTGTAACAAAATGAACTGTATATTAATCATAATACTTGCAAGCTACTGGGACAATCTGTGAATGGCCAGAAATAATCCATGATATTATCTTTTTTGTAGAGATTACATATATGATCTATGCTTTTAAATTCTGTTTTCCTGAAAAGAAAGCATTTCTGGACCCATGTTTATATGGACATTTTGCTTTGTTTTGAGAAGTAGCATCTGTGATTTAAATTTGGCCAGGTCTTTTAGGAATATCCTGTATAATAATAAAATAAAAATGAACCCATGTTTATATGGACATTTTGCTTTGTTTTGAGAAATAGCATTGTGATTTAAATTTGGCCAGGTCTTTTAGGAATATCCTGTATAATAATAAAATAAAAATATTATGTATGAACTATAGTTATGTACAAATTTTGAATCTGTAATCTTAAACTATATTCATATCATGCAGAGTTTTATATATATATTGATAGGTGTGATGTTTTTGGTTGGTTGTGATGTCTAGTGTAATATATATATATATATATACTGGTATATTAGATACCACAACCAAAATTTATTGAGTAGTTTGAATCTATGGAGATAATAACCTGCTTTGTTTTATTTAGATGAGCTGTTTATATGACCCGGTATATTAGATACCACAACCAAAATTTATTGAGTAGGTTTGAATCTATGGAGATAATAACCTGCTTTGTTTTATTTAGATGAGCTGTTTATATGACCTGAAATAACAGATCTTTCTCATTGAAATTTTCTTGAATATAAGTTTGTGTTTCTCCTCATTTACTATGATGTCATGTTCTATTATTATTTTACAAAATAAAGTTTAAATATACAAAATACAGTATCTTTGTTTATAAAAATACAGATTCAAGTTTATATTCTCATCAAAACAGTCAAATGATTAATACTAGTGATGGCAAAATTAGGAAAATCAGGTAACTTATACATCATAGTGTGCCATGATACATATGTTGCCTGATTTTTCTAACTTACGTATTTGCTTGCATAAATACAAAACTAATTAATTAACAAATTTTTAAGCCTAAACTCAAGGGATAATAATCAAATAGATCCTAATATTGCCTAAAATTCCATTATAATCAAGGGTTTTTAGGTAGTATTAGGATCTATTTTGAAACTAATTACTAGAGCAAAACACAAATATTCATATTTGAGATATATTTTATATTTATATTATCCAAGGCATATAAATGAATTTAAATTTAATATAAATAAGGAGAAAATCAAATAAAATATAGGTAGTCCCAACTTACTTTTTAATGAGCTAAGCTTGAATGTGGCCCTCCTGAAAAACTGGAAGTGTGGGACTCTGAATTGAATCCAGATCTTTCAAGATGGTAAGCGACTGCTTTATTATGCAACTTAGTGTTTATTTTTTAATGTTAACTCTATGAATCACTAATACCATATAACATATGCTCTGACATATGTAGATTCAATTTATGTAGGGTTTTGCTGAATGATCCATTGGCCTAAGTTGTGGACTGTCTGTAAAAGTTGCTATAAAAATTTCTGCATACTAGAAAAATTTTGATCTGTGCCAAAAATTGATATGCATGCCATTGATTTTCCATCACTGATCTATAACAATATAAAGATGGCATAGCATGATATATATATTATCTGATTTTCATAATTTGGCATGCAAAAATTTTGAATTTGCCATCACTGACATAAATCATTTGACTGTTTTTAGGCTTGAATCTATATTTTTATAGATAGAGGTATTATATTTTGCATATTTAATCTATATAATGATATTTAAAAATATGAATAGCACCATTGTTTTAAACCCAAAATAATAAATATTGAAAAATAGTTAATCTTAGGTTAATCTTATAATTGCAAAAAATAATATCTAAAACCATTGATTTTAGATGATTTTTTTTAAACTAATATAATTGTCACCACATACAAGATATATTCTTTAATCAGATGTTGGCTCTAAAGTATGCTTATAAATATTGATTCAATAAAAATACACTTAATTTCTCTATGTTTGAATTATATTTTTGAATGAATTGTTTTTTCTAATGTAAAAAGTGGAAAGATTCAAAGAAAATTGTAAATTTTCTAACCCTTAATCCTAATTATAACAGTTAAATGCAGAATATTATAAAATCATCTGAAATTTATTAATATTTTGTTTGAAAATTTTTCCAAGCCATAGCTTTATAACAAAAAAATTCTAATGTGAATATTCTCATATCAAAGATTTTATCAAAGTTCATTATCTAAGTCGACTTAGACCTTTGATATTTTTCCTCTTAATTTTTTGTAATCAACTTATCACTTTTGTGCTTGATTTAGTCTTTTAAATGTTCAAAGATTATTATTTATTGGATTCGTGTTATAGAAAAAATACAGAATGTAATTATTATTTTATATTTTATAAATAATTTATTGAAATTACTAATGATAATTGAATTGTCAATGAATTTTAATCATATTTTATAATAAAACTGTATATATTTTAATATTAGTGTAGATTTTTCCATATCTTTATTTTAAAAATTTTCAATATTTATTTCTAAATATAAATTA
>AYEL01037790.1:0-11036 GCA_000484575.1 Olivierus martensii
CTTATCGTTATTTTTAAATAATTTCACTTATCAATTTTTTCACCATTAAAGTGAAACTGCTGCTGTTAGAAAGTGTAAAATTCATTGCAATCTTGCAATAAAACCTGTTTAATTTTTTTATCATATAGAATAAACAAAACTTGAATGTTATGATCTATTAGAATCACCATTATTACATTTTAAACGTTTAAACATTTAACTTGTTTAAACATTTTAAACAAGTGTCTGAAATAGCCACACTTTCCTGCCTGATGGAAGAATGCAAAGATTTTATCACTTAAAATGGTTGTTATATAGAAAATAAATTGGACTGAAATTGTTAACATACAAGAATGTTTTCAATGAACATGTGGGCAGGATTGCAGAATAAATGCTGCCAGCCTCCCATTGAATGAGAAACCTGTGACATTATCCTGCAGTTCAAAAAATATATTGTAAAGAAAATGAAATGTAATTTATTTTCTTTTGCAGTAAACTTTGATAAATAAACTACTACATTATTCAGTCATTATTCAGTACAAGTATATACAGTAGTAGTTCCAATCAAGGACTGGCAGCTCTCAATCTCAATCCTGCCACCATGATTAGAATTGCAAAAAATAGATTTGTGATAAACCAATCCTGCCACCATGATTAGAATTGCAAAAAATAGATAGTGATAAACACATGAACTCGATAGAATTATTTTCAGAGAAATCATTGACTTCAATCAAAATATTTTTATTTTCATGTTCACAGTATGTAACAAACCTTTTATTACATTTCAGAGATTCTCCCTCATTAACTGGTTTTACACTAACAAGAGCCTTTTCATAAAATATTATGAAAATAAACAACCCACATCAGACACTTCAGAATCTGAATCACTACTATTTTCTGTAGCATTAATAATAAGATTCAACTTGTTTGATAATTCCATCTATTTCCCAATATAATTTTTCTAGTTTAATAACATAATCAATACATTTCTGCCAATTTGTTGGTGAGACCTTTATGATTTCTGAATCAGTTAATTTTTCAACATATTTGAGTTTAAAAGTTGTTTTTTCTCTTCTGATATCTTCATTTTCTTGTGCCCAAATTAATTCTATTGGATTTAAGTCAGATTGGTAAGGAGGTAATCTGATAATGCTGTATCCATTTTGAGATGCTATTTCATCAATCACATATCTTTATTTTTCTTTTTTATGTTGTTTCATTATTTCATATAAATCATGTTTAAGCATGTTCTGAGAGCAAGAAATTCCATGACAATTGAGCCATTCTATCATTTCTGCTTTTCTAGATGTTGATGTTGAAGCAATCTTTCACTTCCTTCGTAGTTTATTTTCTCTCTTACATGTACTATAATTTCCAGTATGGTTGGATATTTATTTTCTCTGAAAATTTCTGACACAGTTGCCAAATAACAGAAAAAGATCAAATTCGAACATCAATTAATGCAGATATCCTTGGTTGTTTTTTATCTGGGATTTGAATTATTTTTTCCGAGTCCGGTGTAGTTCTGTCAACAATTATTCTTCGACAGGTTGAATATGATATGCCTGTTGCTTTGCTGGTCTCTTTAATAATTGCATTGTTACTACCTCCAGATTTACTTTCCTTTAGATAATTAAAAACATTAAAAATAATCGTTTGAGCTTGACTATTTAAAGTTTTTCCTTGAATAAACATACTACAATCACAAGTAGATGCCATTATGGTTTAGTAAGAAGAACTCTGGATAAATCCAGATCACTGCAGTCAATAAGGACATACAACACACCTGCATCATTTTCCTTTTTCTTTTGTGCCAGCAACTATAAATTAAAAATTTAAGAAAATATAAATTATGCAAAATTTTTTTGTACCTATAAAAAGTTTAAATCATTGGTTTAAACACTATTGCATTTAAATAAAATCATCAACATCATCATCATTTCTTATTTCATCCACTGCTGAATATAAAAGCCTCCTTCTTTTGTTTCCAAATATACCTTTCTTGTGCAATCTGCATCCATTGGAAACCAATAACTTTTCTTATAAAAAATAAGAAATTGAATTTCATTTTCTTTGATTAAAATATCAAATATGAATGTTTTAAATGACAGTAAATAGCAAATATGGCTCTGTCCATAGTCGGTAAAATCAAAATATACTTTGTGAGTTGTCAATTATCCAAATAATGTAGCAATGTCAGAATGGAAGTGCAAATCTAGCTCCTCTAAAGCATGTTAATTTAGCATAGCTCTCAACGCTAGGTTAATTTGGGTTAATTTAATAAGTCCCAAAACAGTATTAGCCCAGGGCACCCCAAAGTTAATAGTCTGCCTCTGTAGCTATCATAGAATATGTAAGAGAAGAATCTCCAAGACAGGTTCTGAATCGATTCTTAACTATCTTTGTTAGAAAATGCACTTTACACTAATCAGTACTACCAAACATTGATATTTATTAGTACTTTCCAATCAAAATCACAAAAGTTAGGAAAACGTTCATTAAACAAAGCAGTTTACCCATGTGATTTATTATGAAAGTCATTTTCCCACCACTTCTAATATACTCTATTTTCATTTTCTATTTATGTTTTTTCTCACTCATTTCACAAATGCAACGAACTCTTGGTAAAATAAAAAATTAAATTAAACAGTAAAATAAAATTAAAACAGAATCTCACAACAATGGTCACACAATCACTGAAATGGTGTGTGTTAGAAACCAAAAAATAATTAACATACAATCACAATTCAAAACTATAAACTGAAATAGCTAAAACTAAAATTGGCATGATTGAAAGTCTTAATGTGATGTCATTGATAGCTTGTTGATCATTAAATAATTACTAATAATTAAGAAAAATTAATTAGTTGAGTTATTGTAATTCAATTTTAGGATTCTTTTTATTAATCTCTTAAAAAAGTAATAAATTAAAGTGAAAAAAAAAATTAAAAAGTAATATTATATCACAAATCATGAAAGCCTCGTGGGCTGCACGATGGCTTTCACGATTTGTGAATTGGCTTCGCAGGCCACCTTTTGGACAGCCCTGGTCTAGACTCTTAGTTTTATATGCTGAAGCAATATATTTCTGATTTGCATTTTGGTTTTACTTTTCTGTTTTTTATCTTACTATTTGAATAATATTTCTGTGTAGATTTTAAGCAGCAGGAAAAAGTTTAAATTTTCTATGGCATGATCTAGTGAACATATCCATCAATAAAAATTCAAGACAGAAAAATTTGCAAATTTTCTTCTCTGATAACCTGAGATTTTACTAAATTATTGGAAAAGCAGCATATCCACTTTTGTTCAATACCAATTTTCCCAATCCTATTTGCCTGATTGTCACTTTCTGATTCCTCTTTGGCTAATACTGTTACTTGAATGTATCTGCACAAATGTAAGTTCTTGAATCTAAATATTATATATCTGAAGTTTTTGTTGAGGGACAAATTCCAATTAAAAAAATTAATTGACTAGCAATCTATATAAAAAATTTAATAAAACATTTATTTATCAATAAAAATACAAATATTGTTTAAAAATATGATTGTTTTATATTCCTATCTCTGTTAATGTTTTATATTAAAATTGTAATGATATTAATTTAATTTAAGTGCTAAATTTAACAATAGTTTTAATAATATCTAATCAGATGTAATAAAATAAATTCCTAGCTGTCATTGGCACATACTGTACTATGCCAAAAATTAATATTACTTATCACACACAATACAACCTAAAAAGGCAGTTCTTTAGTGAAATAGTTTTAAATACATATTATGCAATCTTTAGTGAAAGTTCCTAATATGCATGTAAACTAGCTAAGTGCTTAAAGCTATATATAACAAGTTCATATTATTTTAAAAATAATATATTTTCAACAAAAAATTTAGAAAATAAATCTATTATACAATTTTCTTTACTATTCATAATCTATTCCCAACATTGTAGCAGTTTTTTGATCCTTCAACAATAAACTTGAGATAGGCAAAAAGTTTTTGGTAAACCAATCCCTCAACTCCACTTCATTGTTAAAGGAAATGCCTCTCATATTATTGAAGAGAGACCAGAAGAGATGTAAATCCAATAGAATAAGAGTAAGGTGGGTGAATAGAATCTTTTAATCAAATTTTTGAATAGAGGTCTTCATGAAATTTGCTGTTTGATTGGGCATATCTTGTTGCAGGATCATATCATGACAATTTGGTTTTTGCTAAATTGATTCAGCCAGGCATCACAGTTGTTAAGAATAGAAATTGGCTGTGATAATTTAGTTCCTTGAAAGCAGTTAAAAGTGGACGATGCCTTTCTAATCCCACCAGATTGAGAGCATTGTTTTTGAGGGTGCATATACATATGGTTATTATCTGCTTGTTGGGACTGAACCACTCTGCTTTTCACTCTTCAATTCTCCAGATAAATTTTATATTTAAATTGGATTATATTCAATATAACCCAAATAAATTTTAAATTGTTTAATTTTTCCTAAGATTATCAACAAATTGTATTATAAACTATGCAATTCTAGTGTGGATAGTGTTAATTTGATTCAACTTTTTGACTTCAGAAGGATCAGTTTATAGTATTTATATTTTGAGCATTAACAATAGCAATATATATATTATATTTATTTCATAATAATTAAAAAGGTGAAATGGTAAAGAAAGTTAAATGAAAATAAAAGAAAAAATTTCTTTTATTTTTTTTAATGTATTAATTAATTAAATTTATACTATAATCAAGTACTATACCTATATTTTCAGGTTAAAAGTAATAGATCATTTACTGTTGACTATGAAAACAATTGTTTCTTAAAAGATGGCAAACCTTTTCGCTATGTATCTGGATCTATGCATTATTTCAGAGTCCCTCCAGCATTGTGGGAAGATAGGATGATGAAAATGAAAGCAGCTGGATTAAATGCTTTACAGACGTAAATAAAATATTATATTAACAAATCAGAATTAATTTTATTTGTTATTGCTATTGATTTTAAATAAATTATCTAATATTGAATATCTTTACTGAAATCTTGACTATTTGAAACAGTTCAAACATTTAAATAAAATATATAATTTTTTTCTATATATTTTTAAAAAAAATTTTTATGATGCAAATGCAATGTATATTTTAAAAATATATTTAATAGATATAGAGTTTAATTATCAATGAGATGCTATATCAATACTGATAAAATTATAAATATTTTAAGATCAACATATCAAACATTTTATTTAAAATTTAAAAATGAAAAAATATAACATTTTAAAGATTTTATATAATTTTAAACATTTTTATTTTTTAACATTTTAAATTCAACTTTATATTAAAAAAAAATTGACATGCAAAATATTTAAACAATCACCTTATATAGTTTAATATTACAATTTTGCATGTAACATTACAATGTTGGATACAACACTGTTCTAACGAGAGTTGATAACTCAAATTGATAATTCTGTTAACAGTTAACTCTGGGTTGCAAAATTATATTGTCATAATATTATGTAAATTGTATATTGAATTCATATCTTATAGGTTATATATTCAACATATAATATTTTAAAATTTTATGTTAATAATTATCAATATATAATAATTTATATAGATAACTTAAATAACATTTGCAGAAATATGAGTCAGGGAATTTCTATTCAGTGAAATTCAACTATTTAAAGTAAAACAATTTTAGTTTTGTAAAAAATTATTAATTTACTGATTATTTACAAACAAACAGTTGTATTGTTAGATTATAATGTATTACATAATACAATGAACTCTCGATTTTACGAACTTGTACAGACCCCAAAAATGTTTGTAAAATCAAAAGTTCATAAATGGGAATGGCATTAATTAACATTAAAGACTCTTTGGGACCAACTAAATAGTTCATAAAAACATGTAGTTTGTAAATTGGAAGTTCATAAAAACATGAATCCACTGTATTATGCAATATCTACTTTAATATATTTTTTAATAAGCTACCTAATATTTTCCCTTGAATATTACAAAATTTTCTAGTGTCATAATGAAGATCTTTTAAACAAATTTATTCTATGAGACTCATATTTTTATGAAATGTACACACATCATTAACAAAGTAATAAAGACAAGTGTATAACTTTTTCTATTGTTTTGATTTTACATTTATATTATTATCTTAATTTTAGTCAATTTTTATTTTTCTTGAGAGAAAATAGAGAATGTATCTCACTTTCTAAAAAATCATTTATTTTTTAAAAAATAGGAGATTAGCATTAATTGAAGTTTTGTCCAGAATATTTTCTTTCAAAACTATTAAGATATTTTTTGGCAGAATATTTTTCAAAATAAGAGATTAATGGTCAGGATTCTATACTTTTCGATTACAGAATTCTGTATACAGATTCAAGTAAAAAAATGAGACAGCAGATAAATATTAAATGCACAGATTATTTTAAATATTTTTAGTAAAATCTTTATTCAAATATTTCAGTTTTAATATTTAGAAATGTCACAAATGTTATTCATAATAACTTTTATCTGTTTTTGATGTAATTTTTTAGTTGAATTTGTATATTCTGTAAAAGTAAACAATTTTGTTTGGACTTAAGATATTTTAAAAGAAGATATTAAGTTATATTTATTTATATAATATAAGAATTATTTGATCTGTCAGAAAATCCTTTCTTAAGAGAACCTTCATTTACAACTTTAAGATTGGATATATATTCAAATTGATATTCTTAAAAGAATTTTGAGATGACAATATTATTCTATTTTTTCATTTGTATAAAATTCTCAACCACAAATCAACTATTATAACATCATAACAATATAACTAACATTAATGATAGTAAAAATTAATAATTTTTACATAAATAATCTATTTTATTTTTGTTTAAGTTAGAAAAAAGCTAATCCTTATAATGAATTGTACTATAGATAATTAGCACTTATTTTCATCTATTCATCATATCATATACTGTTTATAGTTCTAATATAGAGCATATAGTTTAGCTTTCTTCAAATATCACCATGCAGGATGTATCATACCACCTGTACCACCTTTTTTCTTGGAAATGCAATGAGCTAGGAAGTAGGGAGAAAAATTTTGATACCAAAGTATATCCATAGAATAGAATGCTCATATTAAAAATTTTGTGGGCCCATTAGAAGTAGGGGCACAAGGGGTCAACTTTGAAATCTCCAATAAAAACGTATGCCAATTTGGGCATAATTGGATAGAACTATGAAAAACAAAGAACCTTTGTTTTGAAAGTTTTTAATATCACCTATGGATTGTGAGATATCTCAAAAAAAGATGCTGCCATATGTACTGCTGATTGGGCTATTCAAACAATAAGAAGAAGAATCCAACAGAGGGTGTCTACGTATACACTACAGAATACTATTGAAGCAGATAAGAGCAGTATTCGGATACTTGATGGTAGTACCCGAACCACAGATGCAACAAGTCTTTTGTCATCACAATTCAGCATGGAGCCATAGTCAAGAACTAGCATTTCTCGATTTGTTTCAGTCTTTTTTGAGTGCCATGGATGTAGACAGACATCCTCTGTCAGATTCTTCTTCTTATTGCTTGAATAGCCCAATTGGTGGTACATGTGGCAGCATCATTTTTATGATATCTAGCAATTCATAAGTGATATTAAAAACTTTCAAAACAAAAGTTGTTTGTTTTTCACTTTTTATTCAATTATGCCTAAATTGGTATACATTTTCATTAGAGATTTCAAAGTTGACCTCTTGTACCAATATTTCTAACAGGCTTACAAAATTTTTAGCATAATCATTCGATTCTATGGATATACTTTGGCAATCAAAATTTTTCTCCCTACTTCCTATCTCATCACATTTCCAAGAAAAAAGGGTGGTGCAGATAGTAAGATATACCCTGTATAACTGACAATGTATTAATGATTATTATTGATTACAGATTTGACTTATATGATTTTAGATATTAAAAGTTATGATGTAAACATATAATTTATAATATCACATACTGTATCATACAATTCAGACAATGCTTATTTCTTGATTAAATATTTTAATATAGCAAAAATTTCATTATCCTAAAAAAAATAAAAGAATGAAAATTATTTTTATTAATGAATAATGAAAAACTTCTTACTTTAGATATTAAATAAAAAGAAACAATAAGCCAAATAAGCAAGAAAAATCGTTTATTCAAAAACGTTTTCGGCTATCCATGTAGCCTTGATTACAACTGAGGCATGCTATGTGGATAGCTGAAAATGTTTTTGAATAAACGATTTTTCTTACTTATTTGGCTTATTGTTTGCTTTTATTTATTTTTATTAATAAATGATTATCATCATAAAAAAAGATAAAATAATTTTAAACAATTTGGCACTGAAGCTAATAACTTTACATTCTTATGTTAGTAATTCATCGGTCAAAATCTGAGATAGAATATTAGGTAAAAATATACAGTATTAATATATAAATCAAAATGATAAACATTAAATTTATTGAAATAGTTATATATCATAACAAAAGGGAACAAATTTTCATAATATTTTTGAAAAAAAATTATAAAAATTTAATTTATAATTATTGCAATTCATCCATTTGTTTAATTTTCAAAGCAATATTTTTTATTAAATACTATACTATATACTATATATTACTTATTATTTACTATAGCATTCATTGCTTTAGTTCAGGGGTGGCCAACTTGTTTGTCATTAAGATCGACTTTATATGTTAATAATGAGTTCGCGATCTACCTTTGAAATTCTTCGTTTGATGGTCAGAGTAGAGACAGGAGCCAAAACCACATATCCCAAAATGACATTAGTCCAAAACAAGATATCCGTCAGTTGCGATGGTTTTTTTCCTTTTACTTTACTCATAAATCTCAAACACAATACTTCACTTTCAATTATACAATTGCCAATTAATAGGTGCCATGTTGGCATTGTCAGCAAATTTAGAATTTTGTCTAAATGCTCTGCTGCTACCAGCTATTCTGTTTTGGGCCATATCAGACAATAAAGCAAGTTTGGCTTTAGTTGTCTAGAGAAGGCACTATATAGTTGAAATTTTGGCTTTAGTTGTCTAGAGAAGGCACTACGCAGTAAGAGAGACGTCCGATAACTTACAAAGATCGACTACAAATCGTTTTTTGGCTTTAGTTTGTCTAGAGAAATACTATGAAGTAAGAGAATCGTCCGATAACTTACGAAGATTCACTATAAATCATCCCACGATCAACCTGTTGGCCACTTCTGCTTTAGTTAAACCAAATAATCAATTAGTTTAATTTGTTATATATCTATTGTCCTATATCAAATAAAGCAGTTATTCATTATTAGTTCACAAAACATACTATATACAGGCAGTTTCCAACATACATAAGTTGATTGTTTCCTGAAACCCTACGTAAATCAAATCTGCATATGTCAGAGCATACATTATACAGTGTTAGTGGATCACAAAGACAATATTAAAAATAGTTATATTAAGAAATAAGTACATAAGTCATATGGTAAAGCAGACACTTACTATCTTGGAGATCCAGATTCAATTCTGATCCCACACTTCCAATTTTTTCAGGAGAGCTGAGTTTGGGCCCAGCTTGTTAACTAAAATTAATCTTTATAAGAATACAGATCTATATATGTCAGATCTAATGCTATCTATGCCTGTATATTAGTACATTAATGAAATTAATTATAATTTAATTATAGATATATCGAATGGAGTCGTCATGAGCCTGAACCTGATACTTACATTTTTGAAGATGATTATGATCTCATAAGTTATATTCAGACTGCTGCAAAAGTAGGCTTACTTGTGATTTTAAGACCTGGACCATTTATTGATGCAGAAAGAGAAATGGTTTGTATTAAATTTTATTTAAAATTAATCTGTAAATTTTATTTTTTTTAAATAATAATAAATAATTTTTAGGGTGGCTTACCATATTGGTTATTAAAAGTTAATCCTGATATGAAATTAAGAACAAGTGATAAAGGTCTGCTTTATAATAAATAATTTTATTAATTCTTTTTAAAATAAAATCTTTTTAATAGAAAATTATCATTAAAGCTTATTTCTGAAAAGCCTAAAATTAATTCTCATAAAAATGATTAAATACATTGCTTTAAGTATGTATTGTACAAAGTTTCATGAAATTTGCTCATTAGTTCAAATTGAAGTAATGAGCTATTAATGCTATAATGGAAGACACAGACTAACAATGAATAGATAGATGCACAACATGCTAATCTTTTAAGCCTCACTTTTCTTTAGAAAGCAGGCTAAAAATATCTTCATATCAAATAATAGATAAATATATATTTTTAGAGTTTATTTTAACATTGAAAATTTTTAGTTTTCCATTGTTTACTAATAAATGTCTTTTTTTGCTTACTAGATCATTAATCTTTAAAAAATAGTTTAGATATATCAGGTAAATAATAAATCATAATTGAATCTAACTAAGGGATTTTTATCCAAATATTCCTAATCCAGCCAAATTCTATCCTTAATGAAATAGTTTAGAATTAAACTGCCAAATTAATGAAAAAAGATAAACATAATTGATCCATTATCGATCATAATAGATAATGGCACGATAGTGTAATAATTAATAAATAATCATTTATTTGGCAGTTTTAATTCTAAAATAGTTCACTAAGGGTAGAATTTGACTAGATTAGGAATATCAGGTAAATTATTTTTTAAAGATTAAAAATTTTTAAAATATAAATAAAAATGCAATAAACAATGATACAAACATTAATAGCAAACTTTAATAGTGCAAAATATTTACAAATAATTATAAAAAAGAACAATACTTTCAATGTCTCTGTATTGAGATTAAAAGTACTTGTTTTTTGTTTAATTATTTGTAAATAATTTACACTATTAAAGTGTAATTAATTTTATATTCTTGTTTATTGCATTTGTATTTATGTTCTACTAACATGATGAATACCTCAAGCAGTTTAAAGATTTTTAAGTTATAAATTATTATTTTTTTTTTTTCTCGTAAGCTTGGTGGCTAAAGAGAATGCCCCTCT
>AYEL01037819.1:0-21248 GCA_000484575.1 Olivierus martensii
GAGAAATTCGTGGAACCATTTATTCGCGCTAATCGAGGCCTACCTGTATATATATACACTCTACTTGAACCTATAATTTAAATTTTACATTAAAAGTATTTTTAATTCCAACAGTTAACTTACTGAAATTAAAAAATAATGTTAAGCTAGACACTATATCTTACACTATTGGGCAATATTCTAAAGAGTATTTTAAAGATCATTCTCTGTCATTTTGAATAATGTTCCCTATAAAATTATAATTTAATGTAAAGTTATAGTACAGCTCTCTTTCTCTCTCTTTATACAGATAGGCCTCGATTAGCGCGACTTCGAATAGCGCGAATTCGATTAGCGCGAATACAGCTCTCTCTCTCTTTATATATATATATATATACACTCTACTTGAACCTATAATTTAAATTTTACATTAAAAATATTAATTCCAACAGTTAACCTACTGAAACTAAAAAATAATGTTAAACTAGACACTATATCTTACACTATTGGGCAATATTCTAAAGAGTATTTTAAAGATCATTCTTTTATTAATAATAAACAAAGAAAAATTGAAAATTGTAGATTACTGCATGTATGCATAATTATTTTACTGTACAGTATACAATTTGCTATAACAATATTATTTTCATGAACTTAATATATAGTATAAATGAAATCTTGTTTATAATTTTTTATAACAATGATTAAATTTAATACAGTATAGTTGCATGTGAAATTTAGTTTATTGACGTGAATAATTTCGTAACAAAAGAGATTTGCTTAATTTTCACTTTAGTTATAATATATATTAGATATATTTCACAAATAATTGATAATAAAAAATCAATTTTTTTTCTAAACTGAAAGATTTTATTAGAAGGATTTGGGAAAAATTCTTGATTCCTAAGAAATCTTGTTTAAGTATCATTGTATGATGAGAATGTCAAATTTCTGATTTTGAAAGTTTCATTTCAATATGGCGACTGAATGCTTTAAATTGTGAAATCTTCCTCTTTTTGCTTTAAACAAAATTCTAGAAATAAATACATATTGTACAAAAATATATATATATCAGATTTTTTAGATATAAACTGATAAAAATATGTTTTTGTATATTTCACTGAAATTTAATTCTAATTTAGAGCAAAGATATAAATGCTAATAAAATGTCAGAGTAAAATCTAATCTTGAATGTAAATATACTTTAAAGATATAATTTTCAATACCATATCAATGAATAACTAAACTGAAACATTTTATTAGAAGGATTTGGGAAAAAATTCTTGATTTCTAAGAAATCTTGTTTAAGTATCATTGTATGATGAGAATGTCAAATTTCTGATTTTGAAATACAGTACTGTATATATTTAAATACAAATTTTTCTATAAAGTATTAAAACAGGTGATTATTCAAAGTTAATTTTTAATGAATACCTTCATGATGATTAAAAACTTTTTTCCTGTAATCAAAGTATAATTTCTTTATTTATATTCTTCAAAAAAGCGAAGAAGTAATTATCCAGCGAAGTGATGCTTAAAACATGCATCATTTTACATAAATTACTATCTTCAATTTTTCTCGCATATTGGAAAAATTCCTGTCTCAGCGATTTTGATACTCCAGATCTTTTTCCATTAAAAGTTTGAAATTTCAAAAAATATTAATAATCCTATTAAGAGATCATTGAAAAACTTTTTAATTCTTTTTGTTATTTTGCATTTACGATTATTTTAGTGTATGTAAAATTTCAATTACTTTTAAATTCCTTTGTAACCTCTTTACAAATGAATTATTAGGCATTAGAAATAGAATTATTTTAATGAAATAATCTGCGATCCTCAGTTTTGCTAGATTTTTTATTTTAAATTTAGATAATCCAAGTGAAGTGTTTTTAAAGTCTACAACTTTGCGATCAATGTTCAAACATCTGGCACCTTTTGACAGTGATGCTCTACTTCTATCCCGAAACAGTTCATTAAAAACAGGATCATAGTTTTATACAGTATTACTGAACATTCAGGAATTTAATTTTGTATTGTTTTCTTTATTTTAATTGTGACTAGAGTTAAAGTTACGTTTATGCGTGTACATTTATATATTTGGCAACATTCTATATATTTGTAGATTAATAGTATGATAAACAAAACGACTTTTAACTAAATTTTACTAATATAATAATTTAAATTTTTTAAATTTTAGTGAATGCTTATCGAACGACATTATTAAAGCAATAACAGAAATATATTTCGATGAATTGCTGTAAATGAACAGGAGAAACTAAATAGTAATAAAGTAAACATTAATTCTGACATATAGTATTATTTCTTTTCTATGATCTTTAGTCACGAAATCACAACTGTTGAAGTACGGTATCGCAATTTGAATAGTTTCGATCTTTGATCAAAAATTTTTATCAGATTTAAATTTGATAATTATAGAGTTACAATACAAATTAAATTACAAGTATATATTAACCGACATAATGTAAAATATTATTGATATCTATAAATCTATGATTTGCTGTTTGCTAGCTTTATGTCAGAATAATAAATAGACAACACAGAATTAAGAAGAATATATTTAATTTTGAATTATTGAGAATTATCGAGAAAGAGCTTTTAATCAAAATTTGGAACTGAATAACAATTATTAATTTTTAATATTTTCTATTCTACTTATGGTTTTAAGCGTTAAATCACAGCTAAAATCAATAAAATAACGAAATTTATCTTTAATTATAACGTTTTCGGCATATTCAAGGTCTTCTTCAGAAATATTTATTTTTAAATATTTTTTCTGAAGAAAAAATTGAATATGCAAATAACGTTAATGTTTACTAAGATTGAGCTAAGATTTAAAATTGACTTGAGCTAAGATTTAAAATTTATAACTAAATTTATACATTTTATAATATATAGTATATTACTCTTTGTATAGATGAAAATTAATTTGAAGATTCAGGATTTGTTAGTTTCGTGATCGATATAAAATTTAAAAATTTATCTTAATGGAAACAGAGTTAATTACATTTAGTAAACAAATAGGAAATCTGTGCAGAATGAATAGAGACAATGAATTGTTTGCTATTCTTCGTTAAATCTTGAGAATTTTTTATCAAGTCTCGTTATCCGATATTGATTGACTGTGCTTATTAACCGTATCGTAATTTTCCTGGAAACGTCATATCATAAAGGATTAAGAATCAATTTCTCTCTTTTTTCATAAAGAAAAGTAAAGTTTATTTACATTAAAATGTTAAAGTTTTATTATATTAATACAACCTAAAATCGTTTTAACTATTGAAATTTCTCGAAAAGGAAAATACATAAAACGAAATAAACTGACAATGGCAGATGGAATCGTTCCAATCTGAAGAGGAGAAATTATTTTGAAATGAAGCTGCATTTCTTCAAATCTGGAATTAACAACATGTCTATATCTCTAATTATTAAATAAAATCATTTAAATAATATCCTTCTCACAAAAAAATTAAAATTAAAGAAGATATATGGTGAAAATAAGGCATTTTAGTTTATACATTAACTCAAATACTGTATCTACAGGGCAACCATTAACCTAGTATATCCTAGCAAGAAACCTGTATTACCAACGTAAGCAATATGGAAACTAAGTATTGATCATAGTTCTCCTTTCATGTTTTTCCCTTCTCTCTAGTGGAATCTCTAAAGGTTTCGCTTCTTCGAAAAGCAAAAGCTAACACCACTTGTCCGATACATTAACACCTTATCCAGTTCGCTCTGTAAGCTCCATTTTTATTTATATTTAATCGATAAGTTAGCCATTACATATGTTTGTTATATAATCTTTTTGTTAAATTTATTTTTATAGAAATCGATTTATAAATTTTAATTATTTATTCTTTCTTAACAAAGCATAAATCTGCTAAGGTGATGATTTCCATCCTAAGAATTGATAAAATAAATACGTTTAGAATTTATTAAATATCAGTCAACATCATGATTAAAAAGCAATCTTCAGACTTATAAAAAAGATAAAATTTATTATTATTATTTTCTGATTTTAATCTTTCGAATGTGCCTAAAACACACTAAACTATGTTCATTTGTGTTAACTTCTATCCTTTATTTTTTTTTAATTCACGTTTATTTCAGAATATTTCTTTATTTCTAAAGGTTAAATATCATTTGATGTTATTTTTAGTCATTTATATTTTAACAGTTGCTAGGCATTATCTTAATTGTGTATTGCTAGTAGCTTTATTTCGACCATAAAAAATGCACACATCTTTTCATCGAACAAGTTTTATTATTGCGGATAACTGGCTTAATGGATGAAAATTCAAGTTGTCATAAACATTTGATTTGTTAAATTTAAAATTAGTATTAAAAAAATTAATAAAAATTGACAGAATGATTGTGGCATAACATATAAATAATTATAAATTATTTTGTTTTATTCACTTGATTTCAAGATAATCCATGGTTCACGTCATAAAAATATAATATTGTTCTGCTTTCTGTCTAATTTTTTACTGAAATATAATTAAAGAAATTTTGTTGTGCTTCAGAAATAACTCTTAAAACGATTGCAATGTAGAAATATATATAAACTAATGAAATCAAATATTTTTGATTTATTCTATTTAAAATTCTCATTAATTTTCTAATCAATATTTTAATTTGTAGTCGACCGCCTTAATCTGTAATCCGTAGAACACTGAAGACTTTCAATAGTAACATACGAAAAATTTTTTGGTACGTTACTATTGAAACACTTTAAATAGTCAGCAAACACACACAAAAAAAGTTGGAATTGGCAGTAGAGAATTGACAATGTACGGAATTTCCTCTTTTGATAATTCGTTCAATTCAATATACAGACATTTTACGAAAAAAATCAATGAAAAAGTTAAGAAGTTTTATAAAAAAAAATTTCCTGAATTGCTACATTACGTTTTTAAGTATCGAATTCATTTTTATGTATCCAATCTCAATTTGCATTATTAATAAAAAAAATGCTAAAATTTAGACATTTAAATGTCAAATTTGATGGCGTGTCTCAATTAAAATGTCAAATTTAATAACACATTATTTACTTATATGAATAAATATCACAGTTCAATTAAAATATCAAACATCAAGTTGCAAAGATTAAGAATGATAAAATTGTTTCAATCAAAGAAGACGTTAACAAGAAAATATGAAAAAAAATATTAGAAATTCGGCAAACTATTGGAATTTAGTTAGAATTCATAAAATTATTTCAATTTATCAAAAATAAAGATTATTTTTATGTCGTAATGCTTTGTTTTTTGGAATAGGTGGAGATATTCTAAAATATAAATATATATACTTAGAATAAATTCAATAAATAAAAATAAATAAAATATTATATATTAATAACTGCTATTATTTTATTTTTTGAAATGAAAATTTTGTATTTAATATCGTAAAAAGTTATTTTATAAATTATAAAAAAATATTATTGAAATATCTTCTAAATAATAATAGAAAATTTTTCTGAATATAAAACGACTTCAAATCTTTGCACCATTCTTTCATTTAACTGACGTTTAGGAGATATATACTTTATTTATAGATTTAGGTATTACTAGAGCATGATCACTACTGTACTAAAAAAAAATTCAAGGAAATGTCACTAATATGCAAATAGGATGTCCAGAAAACATTTCCCATGCTTGGATGAATCCTTTGCATAAAACAGCTAAACATCTAAAAATATTTTCTTGTCTATGCATTTTTTAATAAATATAATTCCATTGGACTTCAAACACATGTCAAGAATAGATTAATGATTTAGCTGATCCGTCGAACTAATTTTCATGCTTTTTTGAATATTGAAATTGCAATATAAAATAAAAATCCTACAGAATTCAAAATTCCTTAACAAGGTATTGCAAACTATGTCGATGGCACGTACATAGTTTGCGTTTTATTTTTATTTGTTTTACTATACTAAATACGCTTCGTTTCGTAAAACGACTGTCAGCGATAAATCTGCTTGAGTATAGATCGCATCATTTGAAAAATTCAAGATATAACATAAAAACATCTTTTATACATAACAGGATATATTAGAATTGGACAAGATGATTTTTATTTTTAAATAAAACAAATGTTTACATGTATACATTTTATATGCATATGTTATATGATATATGAATTTATAACAATATATAATAATATATTTTGAATTTCTAAAAAGTTTTCATTTATGATTTTTATAAATTTTTGAATAATAATTTCATTTATTGTTTATTTTCTAAAACTAAACTTGAGTTTAAATTAAAAAATTACTTTATCTAAATCACATAAAAAAATTTCATTATGCATAACCGTATCGATGCGAATGTCAAGAGATTTATAAATTATTTTTTCTGTTTTAATTCGCTAATATACTAAAAAATTATTAAATATAAATGCTCATCAATAAACATATATTTTATTTCTTGTATAAAATTTATTTTAAAACTTTGTAACTGTAAAAGAGAATAATATTCTGAATTACTACATAAACACTTAATTAAGATTCTTAAACTATTTAACGCTCGAATATTCAATTTCTTTTTCAAAAATATGAAGAAAGATTGAAATTTTTAAACGATGAACAAACGATTTCACAGAAATTATATTAAAACTAAATGCGTAATTTTGTTTATAATATAATTATAAATGAAAGTACAATATTGTGTATAGTTGCTTTAATAAAATTAATGTTTTAAATTTAGATAAATGAAGCATTACAAAAGAAAAAAAATTCGCAATTAGAAAATATATTGAAAAGATTTTTGCAGGGTTATTTTCTAAATAGATATAAATTAGATTTTGTAAATTGTTGCTGATTTCTTTGAAAATTAAATTTCCTGATAATATAACCTAGTTGGCAACTGATCAGCTTCAGACTAAAAAATAGTAGGTCTACTCCTAGTTAAATTTAGGTTTGCTCCTTCCGTAACAGCTGAGACTCATTTCTTCTTTAGTGTTTGTATTAGTTCTGAGGAGAAAAATTGAATAAAATATGTTCCGTCAATACCAATAGACTGCTATTTTCAGCTGAAGTATTTAAATGACCGCTTATTCTCTTCCATAAAATGTTTTTAAGTCTAACGCATATTGTCATATTTTATTTACACTGATTTCTTTATGCTTTAGATAAATTATTCATTGTTAACAATCTGCATTTGTTATACATGAATAAGGATAATCAGTCTGAATTCCCGCTTTCAAAATAAATTGTATACATTATATTACACAATTTATCAAAAAAATTAGGAAACGAAACGATTTAAAAATTTAATGTTTTAAATATAAAAAGATTTATTATTATTCCAGAAAAGTCTTTGAAAATTTTTTTATTGAAAGAAATAATTTCTAGAGGAACTTAAATTTTATCAAATTATTTACATAAACTTTTTAGAAATTTCGAGTTACGAATTCTTTAGAAAAGTAAATTTCTATTAAGGAAATAGCACCAAAAATCAGATGGACTTTTTACATTTTAAAAATATGCTTAACAATGAAGTAAATGGCTAAAATTCGTTTGATATTTTCTCGAAAAATAATGAGTAACTAAAGAAAAGTATGACCTATTAAGGAAATAGCACCATGGACTTTTTACATTTTAAAAATATGCTTAACAATGAAGTATATGGCTAAAATTCGTTTGATATTTTCTCGAAAAATAATGAGTAACTAAAGAAAAGTATGAATTATTGTAATAATGGTGTACATTTTTGAATTGGTTTTGCTAAAAATACATTATGTAAGAAATTTCTGTTAAAATAGTTTGCATTTTAGTTGCAAATAGAAGCATAGACATGCAAAAGTTCAAAGGAAAAGATTAAAATATTTTCTTGGCCGGAAGGTTTCTTTGTCAATCCGATGTTATATTTTGAATTTCTGAACATTCAGCACTTCCCTCCAGCAAAATCTTGACATTTTAGATCTTTAATAAGGGTTTCAGAAATTTAAAAAAGAAAGAAATTTGAAAAATTCTCATATAAATTGATAAATATTTTGCGAATGTTAAAATTCAAAATATTATTTACAATTAAAATTTTGATAATTTAAATTTCTAATCTAAAATGACACGCCATTTTCAGAGAAGCTCAGCAGGGTAGAAATTCTTTTAAATTATATATTAAAATTATAATTTAATCATTTTAAATTTGAAACAATAATTAAAAACATACCTGTTTAGGAAATCGCACAAATATTAAATACAAATGCCGTGAAATTACAAAAGATATTGACTATCCAGTTGATTGACTGACAAGACAATTTTATTTGATTTTGAATGTATTTTCCAACCGATTTCTTATGCAATGATGTTTATTCTGATAATATAATGTATGTATATTTTCAAAAAATTTTCTGCGAGAAAGTATTTAATTAAACACATTTGCAATCTTTTTGTGAAGTAGATAAATCGAAAAAAAATTACATTTTAACTGAATTATTCATGAACATTATAAACTTGTTGTTGAATAATTAAACGCGAGAATAAAATTTTTAAGCAAATAAATTTCTATATTATTAATTTTTTAAATTTCAATTTAAAATCGAATATTTTTCGATTTAGACTACGAGTTTAAAAAAATGAATCACAATTTATCTTTGTATACAGTATGACTATAAATAATATATTTATAAGTCTGCATAATGTTTACGATGTTACGCAAGAAGATTAATCGTTGTTAGAAAATAATGTCAATTGTTTATCTCTTCATTTATTATCGTAGTCAGCAAAGCAGTTATTTATTAATGGAGTATATCACCTTATTGATTAATGTCAATGTCTTGAATCATTCATTCGAGAAATGGGTGTCTTTCCAATGAATGCTTTTATTACCTAACGCTGAAGTTATTCTTAACGTTTTTTAGATCTAAAGGAATATAAAAAAGGGGGAAAAACTTACTTGCATACTGTTTTTAATTCCTCCTCCGTATGAGCAAATGCTAAATCTTGATTGTTCGTTAGGACATTCAACTCTTTCATGCATCTTTGTAACGCGACCTCGTCACAATTTTCAGCACTTACACTCCAAATATCTGAAAAATAAATATTTATAAAAAGATTACTAAAAAAAAATATTACTAATTCTTAAATTAGATGCCAAATCAAAAATTTTCGTGGTAAAGTTTTCGAAAAATTCTAAGGCTGGCATAAAAGATCATTTAAAAATTAATATGCAGAAATTGGTTTAATTCATTATTAAAAATATTTCTTTTCATTCGTAGCAAGATTTAAGAATTAATTGACAGTTAAATAATTGAAGGCAGTTGAGACGAAAACTAATTATTGATAGATAAATCAATTGTAAAACTTTAAAATAATCTTAATATTTAGTATTCTAAAATCCAACTATCCGAAATTCGTGATTGTTAGAATATTTTATAATGTAACTCGATAAATTTACGCCTTATAGTTCGATTATAAATTCATGTCAACATTTAACATAAATGCACTTCCAATGATTTGTAAATTAGTTTTGGTATCTAAACTGTTAGATGAATAATGCATTTCCCGAGAAAATTTAATAACGATAATGCTAAAGGATAATACTAATCCGATCAAACAAATATTAATTATGATCAGATCTGATAAGATTTAAGGAAAAAGTGTTTACATTAAAGAAAAATAATTCTGCGGATTTCTTATGAAAAATTTTATTGTGGAATTAAAACATAAAAAAAGATACAATTACTTGAACTCTTAGTTTCAAAAATTGTTTTCATTTAACTGACTGAAATGAATTTAGAAATTAGATTAGAAAGGAGGAGAAAAAACGATGGTTTCCTCTCATTTCCGTTCTTAATTCTTTGGAGAGGGAAAAGAGAGAAAACATAGAAAAACTTTTGCGAATTTTATTTTTAATTGATTTATTAATTACTAGTTCAATATTACTTTTATTATCCATTTTAATTTATTTTTTATCAAAATTTATGTATGAAATAGAAAATTTTATAACTTAGTCCATTTATTTTCTTAAAACTAATCTACTAAACAAATATTTAAAGACCCTTTTTTTATTTTTTTAAATAATGAATCCAAGAGATATATAATATAATGGATTTTTTTGAATTATCCAGTTGAAAACAGTTTTTAATTTTTGAATTATAATAAAAAGAAATTGAATCTAAGGTTAAAATCATAAATTTAAAAAGTTAATAGAAAGGTTTGAAAATATTTTTACGTATCGATAATGGAAAATCTCCAGAGAACAATATTTTTGCTTTTGCTTAAATATTTTCTACAATGAAATGTCATGTAATAAACATATAGCTTTCCAGGAGGAGAAATAGGAATAGATTACTTTATACACGCCATATTTTTGATGGGCAATTTTCTACATATTCATTTATACACGTTCATTATAAGCTTATCAAATGTACGAGCTATTAACATACGCTGTTTTCATTTTCTATCTAAATATGCCCTTTCTAATATAATAAATCAATTTAGAAATTCTGGGTCTCTCTATTCTACAAACATTCATTTTTTCCAGGTCTCTAAGCGAATATCCAATTCCTACTTCATCCTTGCTATATAATACAACTTCAACGAAAAACAAAAAAAAAACACCTCTTCTAGTATAAACTACTTATTTTCCTCGAAACTTCGACAAAATTTTTTACAAATGTTCAAAAATATATATTTAAAACAATTTTTTATGTAATAAAATATGAGATACTTTTTTAAGAGTTAATATAATAAACATTACTTTTTCAATATTTTTTATAAATTAAATTAAAAAAGTACTTTGATGATAGTATATATTCTTTTTTTACTAACAAAAAATTACGTTTACATATTCTATATTATTACAGTAATATCAGTATTTGCATAATTTTTATCTGTTGCTCTATTGAACCAATCTTAAAAGAATACCAAGTATTAGAAAGCTTAAAATATTAAATTAACATTGATGCAACGATTTTTTTTTTCAAATTTGATCCATCTAAAATAGGCTTTTTTGATACATTGAAGACTACGTCTACGGTATTTACATTTAAAAGAATTTAAAAAAGCGACTGACTTTTATAAGTCAATTATTTTATTTTTTTAATAGAACAATATATTTTAAAAATTGCGACTTTTTATTAAAAAAATTCGAAAACTTGAATCTTAATAGTAATGAATGCACAGACAATAGATGCGAATTATTCGCGCAGTATGGTTACTTTACACAAAAATCTCCTTATGATTAATTTTCAATTTTTATAAAAACATGAAAAAATTTACAAGAAAATAATGTATTATATTCACCGATTATATTATAAACATTATAATGAATTCATCAACAATAAATTTTTATGCTTAATTATAATTAGAAAATTTCAATTTTAATTAACAAAACTGAAAAACGAATAAAATACTATAAAAATATGAAATGACCTAGTTTTTATATTTTATATATAATTTGTTTATTTTAGAATGAGAAATATTTTTAAACTGAAGAGAAGTTATAAAACAGAAATATTTAAAAGGAAAAAGTAATGATCACTATTAATGGAAATTAGACTACTGTTTTGTTTTCCTTTTGTTCTTATCGATGAGATTTATATCGAAATATTCCTTTGAAAAATTAACAATAGTAATTTTATGTACTAACAATGTTTAAGAGAAACATCTTATCTAATCTTTATTATGAATATAGTAATGATTTCTGTCATTTTCTAATGATATACATATATTCGTGTCTTTATAAGCAAACCTTACGGTAGTTGACTAACTAGCTTTATTCGTGATTAATTGAATCAATTCAGGCTTGTAAGCAGATAATAAAGGAATTATAGTACATGCAAATATGAAACTGTGATTGCTGAAAATTTATAGTAAATTTTATATCAGGAAATGAACAATTACAGAAAAAATATTGTGCGAATATCTTGCGAGATTGCGTGTTTCAATCTAATACAAACAAGGCATTGCATGCAATATTTTTCTGTGATTTTTATCTATTATTCAAAATATTTTAATGTTTTTTGTTTCAAGAAAATAGTGTAATAGATTCTATCTTTCGAAATTTCAATGATTTTATAAACTGAATTTCAAATACTTATAAGAAATATAAATTCAGGTTTAAAATATCGTTCCATAATAATATAATTTTTAAATTACTATAGGCTAGATTGCTGATCAATAAAATATATTTTATTTTTCAAACATTTAAATTAATACAGGATTTATAATAATTTTTAACAGTATCAAAAACATGAATTATATTTTAAAGTTTGGAAAGGTAAACGGATCGATAAAGCTTTCTAATATTTATATTTGGTGTTAGTTTAGCTCTTCACTTTTACAAAACCCATCTTTTTATTTCCTTTTAATCTGTTTTTGTTTCGTCAGAAATAAGTCAATATTTTTCGTTTGATAACTACGAAAAATAAATCAAAATCACGATAAACGATTTTTACAAAATTATGAACGAAATATGATCACTATAACTTTCTTAAAACATTTTAAATGTCATTTGTTTATTAAACTGGATAAAATAGAAAACATAACTGGAAATATACATCAATTATTTTAATAAATTTTTAATTAATAAATTCTTCGTATTTTTATTAATTACGAAGTATTTTCAAGGAAATGTATAAAAATATATACATTTCCTTTAAAATATTTGAAAATAAAAATTAAAGGAAAATAAATATAGTATATTGTTTCACTCCGAACTGTGACACCTTGACATTTTGTTGTTATTTGAATGGCGAATTTAAAGTTCAATAGTGTAAGAATCCACTAATGCAGTAACTGCTTTCCTAAACACGTTCTTTCGTGACTATTTGATTGCTAAAAGTTTCAGTTGTTCAATTTTCTGGAATTTTTCTTCCATCTTATTGTGCATTTTATTAGCTGGGTACTTTAAGTTGGATATTCAGAAATTACTTTGACAAGGTGTATAATACAGAGTTAAGCTAGATTGATCACTTCGGGTTGAAGGCTTTAAGTGCTGTACTTCGATTTGTATACATTATATTTTTATTTTTTAAGAGAAAATAGTTTGAGAAAAATCCCGAGAAAATTCGAATTTTGATCCACAAAATATTTTACAAATAATTATAAAATTATTAGTGAATAATAGATATAAGTTTTAAAATTATAAGCTAGAAAAATATTTTAAATTTCTTGAATTCAATTTTTTTATGTTTTGTTAAAGTAAATAAATTGTTAAAAATTATTTTTTCATAGAATTGATTTATCTCATTAAATCATTTATACTGTTTATAATTAGTATCATTTTGAATGAAAAATATTATTATTTAGATAATTTTAATTGCTATTTATAACACAAATAAAAACTCAATCGTTTAAAGCAAATATTTTCTTACTAGTATTAAGAAAACTTCTTAGGTTTTCTTGTTTAGTTTTTACTAAACAAGAAAAGCTAAAATACAAGAATATATTTTTAATAAGACAATTTGTTTAAAGTAAGGAGACGTATCTAGTCGATCTATTTTTACAAATATTAAATCCTGTTGTAGGTTATTGATTATATATAACTCTTATTGATTTTGTATCTCCCAAGAGTTTTCTTCCTGCAAAACACCTTCCTTGCTTTAACAACTACCTGCACATTCAAGGTCATCTCAGTAGCTACGATATAATATCGATCAGAAAACGCCTTCATTGCATGGCACAGATGAAACTGTTATCGATCACATACAGTATTAGAGGAGCCAAAAATACGTGATCTACTAAATGTAATCACAAGTAATATCCTTTTATAGCTGGAAACTTTTAATGGTTGTCATTATTTATAAGTAAACCTATTAATCGCTGCATATAAGTTATCCCATACAATATTCAAATGAGCCTTGTGTACAGTTATAAGTATTGACATTTAAATCGTTTATTTTTAAGTTTAAATAATATTTAGATATATTTAAAAATAAACAAGAACATTTATTTCGTTGCGCCTATTAAAACTCGCAAATATATATATATTTATTTATATTTAGTTTTGATACAGTTCGTCTCGTTCTCTTTGACATGGAATAAAAACAATGTTTTTTTTTGTTCTTTACAAAATTTAGTAACAGCATGTAGATCAATGGAGTTCTGGAACGCTATAAAAACAGTCGGTGCACTCAAGTAAGAAATAAACGAAAAACAAAATTCTATTATTTTCCTCTTGGTAATACGAAATAAGATTTTGCACGCCATTTTATCTTCCCTTGAGATCTCGATCGTATTTTATTATTAAATTTTTTATTCGGTATAAATTATTATATAGATATATTCTGACAGAAAATTTTTATAAAATTTTAGCGATTTTACTAATGAAGGAACTCATTTCTTCTTTTCTTAATCAGTCTGCCTACACAATTGCTGAGATAGCGTTGCAAATTACTAGGTTCTCAGAACTTGTTCCATTGCCAGTAAATTACTACTAATGTCCTCTCCCGAACACGGAAATTGGATCGCCGTCCTCATTAATATTAAAAACAAAATATTAAGATATTTGTTACTTCCATTCAGATATTTTTCGTGGAAGTTAAACATTAAATTTCACTTTAAAATTAATTTTTATATGTTATTAAAAAATCATTAAATATCGATTAATCGATGTTTTGCGATAGATTTAGGTTTAATAAATTAATAAAAAATATAATTTTAATAAATTTATCATTGAATATGTTTAAGTATTAAATTTTAATTTTGATGTATACGTTATTTAATTTTTTACGCGTAATATTTTATCATTATTTATCACGATGATATTTTCGACTAGAGGATTAGAAATAAAAATTTTACAATGTTTTTTTATTTCCTTGCATTCATATTGTGGATGTTTACAAAAATGGTTATAGATATTTATCTAATCGCACACGTTCATGTTTAATAATAAATACAGTAATTGTTGTACAAGCAAATCCCATCAATAAAACATCATCAACTATCGATTTCGTTTAGAATATTCATGAGATGTCGTGATAAGAGGAAAAAGTACATCGTTCTTTTTTTTAAGTTAAACATATTCCTTCCAAATCTTAAAAATATTTACGTATATTATACATCTTGTAACATTTAATTTTGTTATTTTATTGCATAAAATAGTTTTAGTCAATTACCTTCCTTTCGATGTTTGGTCGACTTGAAAGGAGGAAATGTTTGTCACGCGGAAAACTATGATGAAATAATTAAACCCTGACTTAAAAAAAAAAAAAATACTATTTTTTCTTTAAATTCGAAATTATGTTAGCATAAATAATTAGGTAATTGTATTCTTGAAATTAAATCAAATTAGATTACTGAATCGTATCCATAAAACAGCAAATAGTTTACCTACTCCAAATTTCATTGTTTGCGTCAAATTTGTCTACGAATGGAATTTTGTAGCCTAAAACCAAAATTTATCTTTCTAATATTGCGTAGTTTTAATACACAATTATGCATAATTACAACTTGGAGCCATTTATCACTCAAATGAAAATTCAAATACCTTATTATAGAAAATGCAATTAGTAGAATAAATTTTGAATCAAATTATTTATCACTTCAATTTATTCGTTGTTATAAAACCTATAGTTATTCTTTATTCTGTGAAAATATTTGATTATCTCATTTAGCGATTTTTTTAAAAAATATTTTCGTGTTATGTGCACTGGAAAATAAAATTCTACTGTATATTTATTAAGTCTGTAGAAGTTTAAGAAATAAATATTAAGCGAAAAAATACCCCATATCTGTATAAAAAACTGAAGTCGGAAAAAGTGATAATGTTTATTTATTGGAGCTTATTTATTGATGAAACCACAAAAGTCACGATTCGATTTAGTAAAAAAAAAAAAAAAAAATTGGAGCTTATTTATTGATGAAACCACAAAAGTCACGATTCGATTTAAAAAAAAAAAAAAAAAATACGTTTGTATGAAAAATATCAACATAACATTATTGCTTCTTTCCTTTATTGTTCAAGTAAATATTGTTGTGCTTTTATTGCTTCATTTGCTGAGATTTTAACATATAGGGATTTATACTTTAATCTAGCTAGGTTAAAATTTCAATAAAGAAATGTAGGTCTAATTGTCTTATTTTACACTTACGTTTTATGTAAATTGAGGTTGCGCCATTGTTTCGTGAATTTTCAAATGCCTTGCAGAAACATTTTAATGAAGTAAAGAAACCTGATTCTATATTTAACATTATGGCTTAGAAGTTTTAAATAATAGCTAATAAATATTCCTTGCTTTAAATTATTATTATAAATTTTTATAACGATTTTATAAAATGACTTTTTTATATAAAATTACCTGTATACTAATAAAAGTATCGAATAAAAATGGCAGATAAAGATAGATTTTTTTTCAAAAATTCAATTAAAGACATTAAAATATATACTGTATAGAAAGATAATTAATTTGAAAAATTCCTAAATTCTAACATAATTATTAAAAGTTAAAAAATGAAGTTATTTAATATAGAATAAGCTTTGAAATAATGTTTTGGAAGCTTTGAATTAAACAACTTTTTAATAAATAAACTTTTTATAATATTGTTGAATGAAATTGAAAGTAAGATTTTGATTTTATAATGAAAATGTACGGCTTATTTAATCACCATGATCTTTTAATTATTCGTAAGAAAAATTTTGACATTGACTGGAATGCAGTTAATTTATAATTGAAAACGTTTTGTTTATTTATGTTCTATTGTTTATTATTAATCACAAGGAAATAATTTACTGGAAACTAATCAAAATTCATAACCATATGCAAAGTAACTTTTATTTGAATTGTTCCGCATTTTGTCCTGGAAAATGCCAATGCTAATGTTTCTTCATTTGACTCTTCATTTTCACGATAGGTTTACTATGATAAACTTGCTGATAAGTTTCTGACTCATCGACAGTTCTGAATTCCATCAACTTTTCAGCGTCATTTCCTTTCTTTGGCCTTTTGCAACGGAACACGGGGAAGTAATCTTGATTAATATCGATGTTGGTACCTTGGATCAATGACCCTTCCAAAGCCCATCCTTAATTTTATCGATCTACAATGGTAAATTATAGATAATAATGGCCTATCACGGTGACGTGTGTTCATTCATACTGATATTTCATGTTTCGACGTTCATCGATAAATTTTTCATTTTTCCAATTTTAGAGCCTTCTAAAAGTCTCAGAAATGGTACTTCATAATCTTACATTTATCATTATACAATAAATTAAAATTTCTAGCATGAAAGAATATATGATTGATTTCTAAAATAATTTAAATTAAATTATAGTGCAGTATTCAAATTATATAATTATTATACGATATATTTTATCATCAAAAAGTATATCAAATTTCAGAATCTAATCTATTTATATATAAAATATATTCTATTTTAATAGATTTATAATAGAACTTATATTATAAAGTCTTAATTTATTCTAGAATTAAATATCTTAGACAATATATTGTTTCGAAAATATATTAAACAGTATTTGTTTATTTCACCGGAGATACATCTTAGTTATTTTTAGTAATATATTATGAACTGCTCTGTTTATAATTTTTATGCGAAACCCGATATTAAAATTATTAAATTTGTATGATTTTATTTTTATTTTTTAATAAAATTATTAAATTTGTATGAATGAACAAAGGTTGATTGCAGCAGAAATGCGTTTCATGAGAAAGACTGCAGACTACACACGTCTTGACCACAAAAGAAACAGTGAAATAATGGAAGAACTTAAAGAGATACCAATAATTAATCACAAACACAAATATAGGAAAAATTGGAATGACCATCTTCAAAGAATGGAACGGAATAGAATTCCAAGAAAGATTCTCAACTATATACCATTGGGAAAACGATACGTTGGTAGACCTCATCGCAGATGGTGTGAGACCGTAACAGGCCACCAGGCCTAATACATGAAGGAAAAAGAAGAAATTTGTATGATCATTAAATTTCTAACGGCCAAATAAAAATTTTAATAGGTTGTCTGTAATTTATGTGTCTAATGTGATCCTTTTTCAATCTATTTTTTTTTTTTTAACAAAAAGTGTTACTGGTACAATATTCACTTTGTTTATCCGCCCACAAGATATCTTGAGAATCAAACTTTACAGAGCATTCAAATTTTAGAAATTCATTTTTTATTTCTTTTAGATGCATATTAATTTTGTCCATTAATTTTGAGGAACGTGTAATCTCGTTACAAAATAGCAGTTGTTCGAAACATTAAAACGCCGATATCAAACTATTTGTCGCATGTAAATGATGTCACTAAAAAGATATATTTTAATAGCAAATTATCATATTTTAATAATTGTCATTCATAATTTACTTTTCCCTTTTGTCTGTGTCAACCTGCAAAATATTTCAAGAACAAAACGATATTATACATTGTTCTTCAATGTTTTATGGGAGAACATTAAAATTCTAGACAATTATTCCCTTTTATCTTAACTATACTGTTATTAATTTTGATGTTTCCATGCGATTCTACGAAGGGATGGCAGTCGTTCGAAACTATTATGTATACTATATTTTTTACAAAAAAATATAGCATACATAATAGTTTCGAACGTCTGCCATCTCTTCGTTAAACTTTTATTACTCGTTTTCCATCTTATTTCACAAAATTTAATTACTATATTATAATTTTTAACAATTTTTTAATATTTTTTTTTTTGCGTATAAATAATACGCGTGCAATGTGAAACGTCACAAAATTTGAATAATCCAGTTAGATATTAAGGATTAAAGCATTAATATACTTATACTATATTTATATCGTTCGCTTATCAAAACAATGAAATTTAATAAATGAGCAAACATTATTTTTATTATATTACATCTTTCAAAAGGAACAATGCAGAAAAATTTAACGCAAATAATTCGCAAATAGATCATAGACAAATTTTTCATTTTACTGTTTGACTAAATGATTTATTTAAAGTTTTAACAGGATATATGATCTAGATTTCAACAGACGATTATTTATATCCAACATTTTTGGATTAAAAAAAAAAAAACTATTTTTTATCATATCGCATTTCGGGAACGTCTAATGGATCAAAGAAAGCTAAAAGTTCAACATGCCAAACTAATACGTTTATCTTTATTCCTTTATCTTCAGAAATCTTATAAACTTAAGTGTATAAGGAAATATATTCGATTTTACTAAGCTGTAAGAATGTCCGAAACTTATAAAATGAAACTATAAGTTATAAAACCGATTATGTAATCGTATACTCAAATATACGAGATATAGAATTTCACACACGCACGCATATATATATATACTGTATAATATATATATTTTTCTTTCTAAACATAAACTTTTTGAGATAAATCTCATTTAATCATGTAAAACGATAAGTCTATAACCATGTCGGATGATAAACCGATTTATCACACAAGTCAATGATGTATTCTTTAGCAACCAAATAAGGTGAAGTATTAATAAACAAATCATGATTGATT
The DNA here is from genome assembly GCA_000484575.1 of Olivierus martensii. NCBI lineage: Eukaryota > Metazoa > Arthropoda > Arachnida > Scorpiones > Buthidae > Olivierus > Olivierus martensii. The sequence goes on from AYEL01037819.1 coordinate 19,421, forward strand.
AGACACTCTAAGAATATACGATATTGGGATTTTTTTCCACATATTTCAGAAGAGTCTTGTTAGCCATCAAGATGTAGCTTTTTATATCTCAAATACATTTTTGATACTGAAGTAGTTTTTGTGATTATGATGCCAATAAAAATATTTTAAGCAAAAAAATTTTATCTCGACAATATAAATAATAAATCGATAGAGGATCTAAAATTTCTCATCATGAATAAAAACAGTGGATTTACTTTTATATTTTTACTGTTTTATATTGAAAAATGTTATACAGTATTAATCGTTAAAAAGTACAGTTTTTAACGATAATTAAAATAATCGAAAAATGAAAAATCCAAAATTAAATTAACATTCAAGAAAATAAATTTTATTCCATTCTACTCTGATCAATAATTTCTTGCAGAACGAAATGATTAAGCAGTTATTACTTATTAAAAATTATATATGCTACAAATTAATTTATTGTTAATATTCACGAATAAAAAATTTATTTAAAAAATTAGTTAAAACTTAATTATTTCTTTAAATTCACGATGAGCTCTAATTACAGCTTAAGATGATTTTTATACACAATTTATGATAAAAGTGATTATGGATTCACATATTGTAACCTTATTACATATTAAAATTAGTCTATGTAGTTACCTTATTTAATAGAATTATTAATTAAATTTTTAATTGCTGTTTACAGATTTTTATTTTTAAGTACCTTCAGAAGTGCCATTATAAGACATTTAGGTCTAGTATAATACTCTACGTAACTGCTGAAAATGATTTTAGATAATGAGTTAACAGATTTTATTACATGGAATAAACGTACAGTATTGATGTTTTTATTAATAATATCCTGTATTTTGAGTAAATTTAGATTAATTTTCTCTTTGATTAAATATATAAAATATTAAAAGAAAGTTCAAAAGTTATTAAAATAATAGTTATTGGTTTTAAGCAGCATTAATTAATTTTTCTACTTTTTTTTTAAATTTGTGAAAATACAGAGTATAGCCATTACAGTATACAGTATTATATCTAAAATTCGATTTATAAGTAACATTTAGCTTGCAAATTTCGTCGCATTTAAATTATATCTTTTTATAAACAAGCGAAAACAAAATGAAAAATATGCACTAAAAACAGTTAAGTGTACGTGAAGTATGTACAGTAATTATTAGCTGTATTACGTTAAAAGTTGCATAAAAAATCTCTATATTAAAATATATTTTATAATTTATAAGAAAATAAAATAATCCTTAATTATTTTAATAATAATTTTTTAATATTTTTTTTTGCGTATAAATAATACGCGTGCAATGTGAAATGTCACAAAATTTGAATAATCCAGTTAGATATTAAGGATTAAAGCATTAATATACTTATATTTACTATATTTATATCGTTCGCTTATCAAAACAATGAAATTTAATAAATGAGCAAACATTATTTTTATTATATTACATCTTTCAAAAGGACAGAAAAATTTAACGCAAATAATTCGCAAATAGATCATAGACAAATTTTTCATTTTACTGTTTGACTAAATGATTTATTTAAAGTTTTAACAGGATATATGATCTAGATTTCAACAGACGATTATTTATATCCAACATTTTTGGATTAAAAAAAAAAAACTATTTTTTATCATATCGCATTTCGGGAACGTCTAATGGATCAAAGAAAGCTAAAAGTTCAACATGCCAAACTAATACGTTTATCTTTATTCCTTTATCTTCAGAAATCTTATAAACTTAAGTGTATAAGGAAATATATTCGATTTTACTAAGCTGTAAGAATGTCCGAAACTTATAAAATGAAACTATAAGTTATA
>AYEL01037820.1:0-16218 GCA_000484575.1 Olivierus martensii
AAAATATTTTTTAAATTTTCGGAGTGTACGTGTATAAAAACCAAAAAGAAATCCGATTCTTTAAAATATTCAGTTTTTTTCGTATCTGAATAATCAGTACTCCTCATTTATTAATGAGATTTTTCTTCGTAAGGAAGTAGAAATTATATTAACCTATTGATATTTTGTTCTCATCAGTTTAGATTATTATAATAGACCATTTAAATATATGATAAAATGAAGATACGAAAAAAAATCTTTTGTTAACGGAAATCTACTTCAATGATCCAATTTTTAAATAATTTTTTAATCCGATTCTTTAAAATATTCAGTTTTTTTCGTATCTGAATAATCAGTACTCCTCATTTATTAATGAGATTTTTCTTCGTAAGGAAGTAGAAATTATATTAACCTATTGATATTTTGTTCTCATCAGTTTAGATTATAATAGACCATTTAAATATATTATAAAATGAAGATACGAAAAAAAAATCTTTTGTTAACGGAAATCTACTTCAATGATCCAATTTTTAAATAATTTTTTTAATTACAGATTTTAATTATATAATAGATTTAGATTCGTCAAATCACATATTGAATATAATAAATTTATGGATTAATATTTATGATGGATGAATGAATAACTTTACTATTCTTATGAAATGCACATCCCTTGAGTATGGGTGATATATGTTTCCGCATTCAAAGGATATGTCCTATGAGTATTATTTCATATTCATATGTCTTTTTACATGAAAGATTCTATCTAAACATAACCTCATATTATAACTTACACAGAATTCCTACTCTTCCTGTGCACGAATGTTGAGATTTTTTCATAATAAATAGACGGGAGTTTTTCAACTGATCTCTATAGCTCGCAATACTAATAAATTTTTGAACTACATTTAATGTTGTATTTCCTATATACCTTAATATTGATTTAAAATTAGTTAATATTTTCATTTCTATGATTAGCGCTGCATTTAAAACGAAGAAACACATAACTATCTATTTATAAATTTATATATTAAAATATTATTTTTATTTTGCTTTACTTTGGTTAAAAATAAAAGCCAAGGCAGATTTTTATTTTTTAGCCAATAAAGAAAAATAACCTGTTTTAGTTTGGTACAATGAAAGTATTTTTGCGATGCATATATATTACAGTACTTAATTACTGTTCGCATCTCGTATTACTAAGTATAGGAATTTTTCATAAATTATTTACATCGATAATTCTTTAAAGTATGTTCTCATAATACGATTACAACAGTATACTACAGTATATCTCGCTCTCTTTCTCATGTTTGATGAATGCTTAATTTTAAAACATGACTTTAGCTTGTTCTACTTAAATATTCTGATCAATAAAATTCATATTTATAGTTCTCATCTCGTAAAATTTGCACACTCAAAATTATTATAACGAAAAATCGGAAGATTAATTTATTGCAGATTATCTTTTCATATATAAGATGTAAAAAAGTCATTTGATTTTATTGCGTAAATGTATAAGATACCGTAATAAATAAAAGTGTTTACATAAATTTTTATCCGATAATAAAAAATATAAAATGTTTAAAAAATTATTTCATAAAATATATTTGATACATATTTTAAATGATAAATTTTTAATGATAAATTAATTTAATGTAATTTTATGCTTTGAACTTATTTAAAAATTTAACTTACGTAAATTAGGTTGCCAATAAATATTGATGGCTCAAATCTACTTTAATATATATATATTTTTATATTAAATCTAGTTGCAATTTACATTTAGGTTTTTAGTTTAGATTTTTTTGTTAAAAATGATCAGTTAGAATTTTTCCTGTCATTGATGAATCATTATATAAATTTTTTCTTTAAAAAGTATACTAATGATTCCAAGTTATATAAGTTATGAAATATTCGAGCAGATAAGCATAAAACAGAATATTAAACTAAATTTTATTCTCATAAAATAATCCATTGTTTTATAAAGTATATTCTATATGTTTTAAATTTATTTTTTATAAGTTGGATTATATAGGTCGTAACGTAGTTAACATAAAAACAATAAAAGCAAGAAAAATAGTTCTTTTCGATGTGAAATTAATCCTTAAAGAATTTTCCGAAACTTCCCAGAATTTGATTTTTCTTAATGAAATCATTTATATTTTTTCTTCTGGAACATTAACATTTTAAGGCGGAAAACATTTACATTTCTTTCAGTCAATAACGCATTTAAAACTAATATGAAGTAATTACTTGTGGTTCCAGTGGATAAACGCTTGAAGCATTGATACTTTCAACGATTTCTGCCATTAAATATACGTTAGACTGACAAAATCGAACAAAATATGCCATAATATCTTACGTAATTATTACTGTTATACGGGACATTTGCTTGAACTTGGACATTTCGTATTATTAATAGGACCTTTCTGTTTTCCTGTGGCAAAATGATGACTCTTTTCAAATGAGTTAGTGAATCAATAAGAATCGTCAAATTACCAGTATGATTCATGCGGTCACGCTACGTTCGAAAAAAGTAATAAATGCAATAAACTTCCTGCCCCTGTCTAATTCTCATAATTTTTAGATTATGTTGTAAAATAAATGTAGGTTCAATATTGCCCATAACTTTCTCTAGACCTAGGCGGAAGAATAAAAACATCCATCAATATGCAATTACAATTTCTTATCTCACCAGGAACACTTGAAATCGTGTCAAATCTTGGCCGATCGATGAAAGAGAAGTAAAAGAAACTGGTTGGAGAATAAAAAAATTCAGTCGAAAATATAAGAGCATAAGCTAGATATTGCAAGGTTGAAACGATACCATTTGACACGATCAAGTTCAACGATATAAATCTTCACGATGAATGATGTATGTATATTGGCTGAATTTATATCCCTAGTTACTTAAAAACGAAATATTTTTATTGTGTTTCTAGCGTGACTACGATTCGCTCTGCTACTTCAGAAAATTTAGTATCATCCAAAAAGCAGGTCAGAAATAATACAAATTCTGAGCATATTTAAACTATAAAATTATTTTATTTCATTTATTTTGGATTACTATGAATTGATTTCATTATAATTTTTTGTAATCGATACAATATTTTATAGTTTTCTTTTTTTCATATTTATAATAATATTTTATATGCTAAAATACTGAAATTTTAAACTATTTATTATTTAAACTTCGTTTAAAACTCCCACGTCCAAGCTTTTTTGATGGACTAAATCTACTTTCCAGAAAATAAAACGATTGTTTGATCTCATATAATAGTAGGGTGTGCGAAAAATTCTGAAAAATAATTCATTATCTTCACAATATTCCAGTTCCATATCAGGTCAAATCACGTCCCTGTTTTTATGAAAACATATTTTTTATAAGCTTCGCTATATAGGAAGCGATCACTTAAATTATGCCGTCGAGATAGAAGAAAGGAAAATTTATCGAGTTAACCTATATTACATTATAGGATAGTTAATAAATGAAAGCAGTTTCTCTGAAGTTTTTAAACTTAAACTAGACGGTAATAGTTTTTCACTTCATCTAATCTCAACATAATTCGATGACATACTGTCAGATTTAAAGAAGAAATTCTCCTAACAATTGTCATTAAATTTTCTAGTTGTCACACGATACAGAAAAATTATTAAGACGATTTCAGGCCAAGATTCGAAAAAATAATATATTTTTTTTTAACGTTAATATTTTATGATTTAATTAATCTTAATACGTGTGAAAAACAAACAATTGTATTTGAATATGCTATTTATTCGCTCTTTGGTCATTTTGAAATGAATGAACTAGCAGGTCACGTGAAAAGAATCAATGACCACGGATATTCAAGCAATCCAAGAGCATGGAGGCACATTACCCCACGGGTTACCATGGAAACCAGAGTGTACCATTGTTCACGATCTCTGCAAATACGTATGACGGCATGATTGCGAGACTTCTGATGACAACTATCCTCCGACATTACCTGTTCGATGCGGATAAGGTTACTTACCTTTAATGGTATATATATATAATTTTTTTCTTCATCATAAAATAATTGAATAGACGTCTATCGGTGTTGTTTGCGAGATTTAGGTTGGATTTTTATTGTTCCTTTTGTTTCTTCCCGAAGTCGAATGGCCTCTTTTTTTATATCTGTATGTATTTAGGGTAAACCCATTATATCGGTTGATTTGCTCCAATTATTTACAGTGTTTTTTTTAATTTTCCCTTTAATTACTCTTCTTTAACGATATGAAAACGTGATGAAAAATCATTCGTACATGATCAATCATTAGTTTGTAACTATTTTAAGAACATTTATTTCCGAATCCAGAACAAAAGCATTTATTTGAAAATTTTAATTAATTATAGGTAATATTATAAATTTATCTCGCGTATAAATCGGCATAAATTAATCGTTACCTTTAAAGCATATATTTAAGATATTCACGGAAAGATTTAAATGCGAAAAACATATTTAGTGTGGATATTAATTAAATAACTTGCAGTTCTACTGCTTAATTATCGAGAGTAAATAAACATATATTTGAGATATTCACGGAAAGATTTAAATGCGAAAAACATAGTTAGTGTGGATATTAATTAAATAACTTGCAGTTCTACTGCTTAATTATCGAGAGTAAATTCATTTATTAATTAATTACGAAATGTTTTATTATAAAAACACTAATTTTGAACCCAAAATAAGCTTATTTTATAGTAAATATATGTATTTATCTACATATTTTATTAACTCTTAATATTAATTATAATTAATCCGAAATATTTTTAACTTATCAAGATGATTACGACTAACGATTTAATTATAAATTTTAGGTATTAAAACCGAAAAATAGCAAGTAAATTTTTTTAAAAAAACAGGAAATTGTTACATTTCTACCTTTCGACATCAATACTATAGCATCCTTATTATTTTTAAACGATGCGGCGATATATTTTAAAATAATAAGGATGTATTTTTAATTCGTTAATACATAAGTGAAAGCTATATGATGGTCTTATTTAACGAAAAGAAGGTATGCAAAGGTAAACTTACCAGAAACGAGAAAGAAAACTGCAACCATACCAATGGAGATACACATGGTGATCGCACCGTCTCCCCCACAACACGAACTGGCAAGTAGACCCCATCGACCGTTCGTTTCAACCGTGTTGTGACGTCACAGCAGACATTGGACTCATCCATAGGCTCAGCTTTTTCGGTGTCAATCTGAGTTATTCGAATATCAAATTCTGAAACAAATATTACGATTTTTTGGGGAGCAGTTTATAAACACGACCGTTCGTTGCCGTAAACAATTTAAAAATATACTATATTCTAGTTGCTTTTAAAAATGTTGGTGTATTCGTTATGTTTAAAACACTACTTTTAGATTTATTTTCAATTAATTTTAGATGTGAAAATTAAATAAGTAAAGAGGGAATTCGTTATCTGTTTCGAGTTAAATATTTTTAATTTAATTCAATTTTTTTTTTATTTTCTCGAAATAATACAAGACAGAGTATTTATTTAGTCTGCACACTAGTTCGTATTTTTAAAATTTAATTCAATGGCACTATATTTTTTTGTGTTAAATTTTGTTATTTAAAATTTAAACATTGTTAAAAGTTAATAACCTGGTAGGCAGGCAGTAAACAAAAATAATTCCAGTTTATGAATTATTTAAACTTAATTATCATCGATATTTTTTAATATTTATATTTATATTTTTTAGATAACAATAGCGAAATTAGTGAAAGAAAGTAAATATTTAGCAATTTCACACGTGACACGTGATAGAATTTCTCACAATAAATGAAATAATAAATTCTTTATTTTTTTATTTTTTCCCAAAAGCAAAGCTTGATGTTCAGCATCTAACAAAAAATTTAAAATATTTTTCACGTTGGCTTTTCATTAATTTTTTCAACTCTTTGATTAAAAGTTAGTTAAAAAGAATTTCTAATAGTAAGTAATAATGTATCAGACATCTGTGATTTAATTTAATTGCATAAAAACCTTCCACTTTCAAAAAGTCGCAGAATTTTAGTATAGAAAATTAAATTTATTGATTTGCAGTCAACTAAGTTTTATTAGGTTTTGCATATTAAATTTAATATTTGTTTAAATAAGTTTTAAATTTAATAAAGCTGTCATTTATTTGATACATGTAATTATATAAACGATTCGATTTTTGATCCCGTTTTCTTTTTTTTTTTTTAATTAAAAATATCTATCATCTTTTAGAAATTTATTTTAGTTTAAAAAGGATGAAATATTTAAAAACTAATTTAATTTAAAATATATAATCAGTGAAAATAAATTTTTTAGAAATAAATTAAATTAATTAATAAAAATATTTTAAAAATTTTAATTAATTTTTATAAAAAATTTTTATTTTAGTTCTATCAAATTATATATATTTATATATATTATATTTAATTTTTTGCGAGTTAAAATGATTAAAAATTTTCTTAGTTGTGTTTGAAATTTTAATAATGAGAAACAGTAGCCATTATAACATATAATTAAAATAGTCCTCAATTCGGGAAAGAGATTCTAGATAATAATGTATTCCAATTATCGTTAATTATTTCCTTTAGAAACTAAGCTTATATCTTCTTAAAAATAGAAATAAATTAAATTTAAATGAAATCATTCCGAATAAATGCAATCGTTGAATATATTCTTTATAAAAATAACATGCAGAAAAAGAAATAAAAAACGATAAAAATTGAATCATTTTTCAGATAGTAAATCATTATGTACTTTGGCTATCAATATTTTAGCGTGCATTTCTAGGTTCAATTCATACGATAGAAGGAAAAATTGTGCTTTTATCCTGCAACCTTAGATCTCTTTTACTCTTGAATATTACATACTTTGATGGAAGATAGTACAGTTTAAATTCGTGAATGTATTTCTCCATGTAATCTATTTAAATTTTTCATAAATCACAATTTACAGAAAAAATTTATACGGCTATCAATATATACACTGTAGTATATAAATGTATGTATATATATATTTCAAACTCAAGTGAATAATTTTATTATTCTAATATCGGTGTCATATTTATCATTTATTTATATACGTATTTCAAACGCAAGTGAATAATTTTATTATTCTAATATCGGTGTCATATTTATCATTTATTTATATACGATATTTTAAAAATCTGTTGAATTAAATTATATTTTTTAAAATAGAATTTTAATTGTACGAATTACTAAAGTATTTTTAATTTTGACAATTATCTGGAAACAACTGGTTGAAATGAAATCTATTAGTATTAGTATAAAAATAATATTTTTACTTATGATAATTATCAGTATTAGTTACAATCATTAGCATAGAAATATTATAAATAACTTATTTAGTGACAATTCCTATTAAAGCTATTATATAAAATTACTTTATAATATAATCTTACATAATAACCATATAAATTACTATGTTATTAATAACATATTAATTGAAGTAAATTTCACCGAGTTAACTTATATTTCAATTAAATTCTAATTACAGTATTATTTGCTTTATGTTCATTGCGAATTTATACGAATTATTATTATAACTGATAAATAGCACTTAACTCCTTGGTTTAATAAAGACTTAAAAAAAATATTATTATTAAATATTGTAATATTGGCTTTCAAATAGAATATTCTAATAAAGAAAGTCGTCTAAGTAAAATATACCAAAGAAACATTTTCAGAGAAAACAGGCGGATAGATCTCTTATACTAAAGAAAGAAGTATTAAAAAAAAAAGTGTGACTTTGCTGAAAGGTTTGGCAACGATAATTCTAATATGAAAGTCGATCAAAGAGAGAGAGAAAGTACTGTCAAAAAGACTCTTTCCTAAAGAAGTCTTCTTTGTGGAAGAGGACTTCTTTAGGAAAGTATAATTCTAAAAAATCCCATATGAATTAAAGGAAAAGCCTATTTTGATAGGAAAATTATTGGAGGAAAGGAAGCTTTAGAATTTAAAAAAATTTAAGGAAATAATTTATTTGCAGAATTTATCTTCTTCCTAAATAATAAAATATGCTTATCTATTTTTTATATATAAATGATAAATATAAATTAGTTGAATAAAAATATTCTTACAAATGAGTATCATAATAAAACTCTCATTTAATATAGCTAATTTTAATAACTTTTATTAAGCTGTGGATGATTGTTCTACTGTAAAGTATTGCGTATGAGTTGTAACTCAAGAGATGGCACAGCGAGACAACTAGTAGCTTCCGGCAGCTTCATTTCTCTAACATTGAACGCAGTTAACATCAGAGTTAGCAAAATGAAGCCACCGGAAGAAGCAATCAGCCATATTTGTTTAGTCAGGTGTAAAGAAATTGCATAACTTCAGGAACATAATTCGGAGATGAAATGATGGAGAAAATCCCTATTAGAGTATATGGATCAAGAAATGGATAAAAATCAGTTGAAACCGCGTCTTCTCACATTGTTTATGTATATAAATTATTCATATCTATTAATGTTTCTAAATCATTTCTGTTTACATTATATATAAACTTATACTGTGTGACTTCAGAATATTTATTCTCTTCACTGAACTCTACTCTATCCTCGATTCTTCAATCAGTTCCGAATATACGACATGAATGAATTAGTTATGATATTTCTCTTCTCTTTCAGGTCAGGAGTGCTGTGCCCTTCGAATTTCACACTGCACGAAGCTTTGAATTCAAATTGCATTCCATATTCTTAGGGACAGAATTTATATCTCATGATTTGCTGAATGAATATTAGGCTTGTAAGAAACATTTTTTAGAATCAGTAAATTCGATTTTCCATCAGGATCCATTTCGAACGTCTATTAATGTTTATTGAGACACATTTTGCCTGAGGTTTTATTTTATTTATTGAATATGAATTTGAAATTACATAATATTATTTCAGAACACATTTAAATAAAGCTGAAAAGATTATTTATGACATATTGATTTTAACGATTTTCTTTATGTAATTTTAATTAAGTGACACGATTAATTTAAATCTAATCCTTTAAAATGCGGAATATTTATCTTATTTTTTTAAATTGGAGAACGTTGAAGAAATTAAATATTTTTTTTTTTCAACAATCGATCGCTTTATATTTTTTAATTCAGATATACTGTAGTGTATTTTTATAACTTTGCTTTGTTTTGTAATACATTCTACATAATTTTTAGGCACCATTTATTTATTTATTTATTTACTTACTTACTTAATTTAAATATATTTTATAAAACAGTTTAAATTTAAAATATATCATGTATGATTTGAAAAATAATATTTTTTAATTATTTTAAGAAGGAACGTGAGGATCACAAGATCACTATGCTGTTGTCTGTCATTAATAATTTTTGAACTTTTCGATAAATTTTCATGAAATTCTGTAAGCATAGTCTTACATCAAAAATGACTTTGATCTTCTTTTCAATTCTAGTTTTGATAGTTTAAAAATAGCATTCAAACTTCTGAGATAATCTCCTAATATATTTTAAACTAACTACAGTAACGGATTTTAATGAAATTTTAAAACTGATCAAGCCATAGAAGCTGACCTTGTCGATGGATCAGTTGACTCTATAACTTCAGCCACTTAAAAATGATCAGAATTCAAACTTCTAATGTTACTCTCTAATAATTTTCGAATTATTTGATTGATTTTTATGAAATTCAGTAGACTTATTATGCTGTTAAAATAGGCTTAATAACATCGGCTTTGAAATAAGATTACTGTACTTAAATCTTTGGTTTCATCTATTGAAAAATGGCAGACGTTCAAGCTTCTCAAGTTACTTCTTAGTGAAAATAATATGGATACTTCAAATTGAATTATCAAACAACCGAATCAGAGTCAGATTGATAACATATTTTAATTATCCATCTTTAATTATTTCAAAAAAGTGGCCATGTTTGGAAAGGAGATTAGATTGTTCCAGAATTATTTAATAATATTTCAATTATATGATTTTCTAGAATATGAACTTCTTTCGGATTTTTAAAAACAGATTATCAAACAACCGAATCAGAGTCAGACTGATAACATATTTTAATTATCCATCTTTAATTATTTCAAAAATGTGGCCATGTTTGGAAAGGAGATTAGATTGTTCCAGAATTATTCAATAATATTTCAATTATATGATTTTCTAGAATATGAACTTCTTTCGGATTTTTAAAAACAATTTCAAATCTTAATGGTGTAAAACTTATAAAATTATGAAATTTGAAGATTTAATTGGTAAATCCCATGAAGTCATCGAAATTCCAGAATTATATTCAGATTGAGGTACATTAGTCTATACTCAATTTTCCAAAGCTCTATTTTCACCAAATTTTCATTTATATGGTTCTGTTTCAATATATGCATCTAAGAAATTCTTGAATAGTGTACATTAAAATAATTTCATATTGATTTTTATTGATATAGAGTGTTCGTAATATTTATTACGAGATTATTCTGAAAACTAAAATAAGTAAAATACAATACAATAAAACAATGCGATTGTTTCAGGCCTTAACTGATGATGAAAATTACTATTTCAATGAAAGAATAAATTTCAGTCTAAATAACTTCAAATAATACATTTTTTTTCTAATAGAATCATAACGAAATGCAATTTCTCGTTTATTTTCACAGTTTTTATTTTATCATTAAAAATCTACACAAATGTTGTCATATTTATTAATTCTTTAATTGGTAAATAAAGTCAAAATCATTATATAATGACGACAAGAGAGCAAATAATAGAGATTATTTTTTAATATATAAGTCGAGATTTAGTTATCACAACCGGCTTAATTCAAAATAATGGAATTGTTCCAATTTCAACAGAAATGATCACACAACGTATATTCGAGTCAACTAAATCCTTAATTCATTACTATATAATTAAAAACAAAAACAAAAATTATTTATTGTTTTAGTAGTTTATGCTTCATCCAAGTTATATTACTTTATGCGTAGTTATTTTCATAACCGTAACTAGATTGCTATATTTCCCAACTTTTATATCATTTACTATTTATAAACGTTTTATTTGATATAAATTTGAAGTTTTATATCTATAGTGAGATGTATTTTTTCTACTTCATCCAATAATATACCAATTTTATTGAAGACTTTTTCTTGTAACTAAGAAGAACATTCATAGATCGAACTTGCGCTGTATTTTGCTTAAAAATAATCTTAGTTTGCAATTGCGGTTTTGGTGATTTAATCTATGTAAACTCTATAGTTAAACAGATTAATATTAGGATGGTATTAAACAAATACAATATACAGTTTTCTATAAAATAGTCTGCGAATAATAACTATCTAATTCATCTATTAATTCATTACTTAACTATTAAAAATTCTCAGGATTAATGCTTTTTAATTAAATTCAGAAGTAATTAATGGAATGAATACTTTAAAAAGTGTTAACGGTGAAAAATTAAATACTGTAATCTTGTTATATCATCAGATTTTCTTCATAATTAAATACTGTACTGTACTTGCAATATCTTAAATAATAAATTTTTAATTCTAATTAAATAATTCCATAGTTCATCGTTATATATTGATTCATACTCCATCCAAGTTATATTGTTTTTTGCATTATTGCTTTCATAATTTAATGAGATTTATATATATTTTCTAAATGTTATATTGTCTACTATTTATAAACGTTATATTTGATATCAATTTGGTTTTATATCTACGAATTTTTTTCTACTTTATTCAATAATATATCAAGTTGTAAACCCCTTTTAACTGAAAAAATGTACATTTATAATTATAAATGTTAATTAAAAATGTAAACTTATTCGCCTTTATAAATTTATAATTTTAACTTTATTAGCATCTTCTTCGGAAAAGTTTTCGATCGATTAAATTAAATTTTTCATCTACGATAACGATATTTGCTATTTATGGAAGTAAATGTGGACTACGAGTAATTATGGATTTCGCTTTTTAATATGCAAATAGGCTAGATCGACATCTCCACTGACGATTAATCCTTCATTTAATACAAATGTCCTTCTAGTTATTTTGTAAAATTATTTTAAATTTAAATAAGGTCATTTGTAGTAATTGTAAGATTATTTGAGATCCTTTGTCTAGATTCTCTAGAATCATTAACAAAAGCAAACAAAGTTCCTGTGTAATTATTTGAATAACGATTGTAAAATGTTTATGAACGAGATAAGATAGTTACAGAGAATCAATTGAATTATTGGTATTGTAGGAGGAGAGAGATTGGAGATCATTACTTATTTTATTATGGAGAAACACTGGAGTAATTAGTATCTGCAAATGTTTTACACAAAGTTTATTACTAGTAAGCCGTGATAATACAGTTATCCGATCTGAAATATTCCCTATTCTGTGATATTATACATTGTTTAAATTACTAATTATTATAAGAGTTAGTAAATATAACTGAATTATTATTATTATTATTATTATTACAATTGAAAACTTATAACTGCGTTTGTAACTTTATTCTATTTCCTTGCCTATAAATTATATAATACAAATTTTAATTCTCTTCTCTTTTACATCTTATGTGAAACAAGATCATAACAAGTTATTGAATAATCCTATATAAATTTTACGAAAATAAACTTTAGATCCTTTGGTTTTTATAATTTTTGTCAATATAAATAATAATTTAGATATTTATAAGCGTCAAGAATGGTTGTCAAGTTCACATGGAGAGAAAAAAAAATTTTCGTTTTTCGATTTGGAAATGATTTATTAATCGAAATAAGTTAAATAAAAAAATTATTAAATTTAATATTAAATTTGAGCGAAAAATTGCTATGCTTAATAAGTTCAAAATGTTTAGTGGATATGTATTATTTTATTATAAAGTTAACTTCATTTTTAATGTTTTGACGTTATTTTTCAGTTTTTTTTTTATCATTATGACTGAAAATCCTGTAATTTTTCCAGTCATAATTAAAAAAATTACAGATTTTTTCTAATTTTGAATAATTCCATGATTATTTTTATTATTTTTTTATTTTTTATGTAGCATTCTCTTTTTCTAAATGTTTATCGTAGTATCTGGACAAAATTTTAAGCGTTTTAGTTTTTTATCATCTATTTAAAGGCTATCTTTGTGACTTTTGCATATGTAATGATTCATAATTATAAATGTTATGGCGTTGACTTATTTGTGGTTTAGGAATACAATTTAAGCCCATTCATCGTGGGAAATAAATGCGAACAAATTAATAATTTTGCTTTTATTGTTAATTCTCGACTCGAAATTACTTTTATTGTTCTGTTTATCATAGTTATATAATAAACTGCACTTTTAAAATGAAACATTTTATATAATTACTGATGATAATCATTAAATTATGCAATTATTCTCTGAAGCGTTTGCATTCACCTCATTCCGCCTTATATTAAATGTAAAGCCTTTATGATTTGTAAATACTGTATAGCAATTTATGCCTTTTAATTTTTTGTAATTATTAATATTTAACTTTTAAATGTTAATACATAATATTTAAGTATGCAGACAACAGAAAATTAGGTATTTGATTTTTATATATATTATTTTATAATATAATTACAGTTTATTATAACACAAATTTTCTTACATAATATTTTTATGTTTTCGTATTACGTGTTATATGTATTATGTATCCAATGATGAGAAAACTATTTTTATGAAATATAATTAAAATTTATTAGTCTAATTAAACCATAATTTTCTTTTAATTTTATATTTCGTGATATAAAAAGATTCATGATTTGCTATTGACAAGTCCATTCATATATAATTGTAATGATATCTTTAATTATTTTATTCGTGATTCATGCTTGTACTGTTAAGATTTTTTTCGATTACACTTAGATGTTTTTTAATATTGTTGAATGATTTATTTACAGCATAGGAACATTTTTATTATTAAATTCACGAATTTTAAATTTTTATTTCGAAAGCCATATGAAATAAATCGTTTCTTGATTTTTAAAATACTACTTACGTTCTTTACAAAATAACAAAAAAAGAGGATAACTTAATGCTAGAAGAAGAATGCAGTTCCTGAGTCAATCTAAGCATTTTTGATGATAATCCTAAGACATACCACAACTGGAAGGCTAATTCTGTCGTGATCAACTGCTGGAATTTGTGCTCAGACCATCTTTCTTCATATATCACTTCACCTAGAGCTTGACTTGTAAGATTAACCTGAAAACTCATTAAATTCGCTTAAAATTAACGTTCAGTAATATGATCTATTCTATCAATTCAACAAGTTTGACTTTAATATTTTATTTCTTTAAATTATCCTCTTATCAATCATTTCTTTCATAAAACTTTTGATAAAATTTTTCTAGTAAACAAAGTGAGTACAGTAATTAAAACATTTTATTCTATATTTTTTATTTATTTTATTCGAAATTTATATATTAACCTACTGTTATGATTACATACATAACAGTATACATATATTCATATATTATAAATATATAAAAATATGAAATGTTTTTACTTCTGTTTTATTTACACGGTACTTGAAACTTATTATATGAATTAGCATACGCAAATTACTAATTTCCTGATTATACAAACATAATTAATTTCTTAAATATTAATTAGTTCCTTAATCGTATACAAGAACAACATCCAATCTATTCTCTAGCAACAATTTGTATTTTCATTTATTTTTTAAAACTTACTTAATTCATTATATTCTTTATACCATTAGAAATACTATGTAGAATGTTGTATTTTCGTTGGCACCAAATACGACAGATTTAACAACTTTAATTTTCAGAGTCATTTTTCATCACGTACTCAATCAAAAGCAACATGTTACATCATTTCTCACAATCTCAGGAAGACAAAATATGGATTAATCACGATATTTCTTATATAACTTCTTGTTTTAGAAAATTGCTTTTTACAAACTCGTTGTATGAACAAGCAACAACTGAAACAAATAATGCCAAAAATAATAATATGTAGAGTAAAGTTTTATAAATTTAGTTTTCTTCGAAACATTTTCACAGAATAAATAAAAATAAAAGTATTTTCATATATCATTTCAATTTTATTCATTTTATAAACTATTCCAATTAAGCTTACAATTTACTTTTTTAAAATAACTCTCACTGTTTTTAAATTAAAAAGTATTAAAAAAATTGTTTTGTAGATTTTTATAGCAATTACCTTGAACTTACATTAGAGAAACAAATGTATGGTTAATGCTATACAACTGTTTAAATAATATTATAAGATATACTTTGCATTCAATATCATAAATTTATGTTGCATCAATATTTTATAAAATAGTACTGATTTTATATATTCTAAGTTTATTTTAAAATAAATAATTTACATTTCAGAAAAAATCTATTATATAGTTGTATGCTTTACTTCATAGGCTATTTAGCCCCATATAGTATTTACTTATATTTTATTATAAAATATAAACTTTATCTGTGAATAATAAATCCACATTTCAAATAATTGTAAAAAATTCAAATATAAATATAGACACACTATATTTATATATTTAATACTATTTATAGACACACTACATTATATGTAGTGTGTCTATAAATAGTAGCTGACCACTATATTTATATATTTAATACTATTTATAGACACACTACATTATATGTAGTGTGTCTATAAATAGTAGCTGACCAATATTTCAATACTTTACCTATATATTTTTAAAATTTTAAATGATTATCTATAAAGAATTCAACTTCTAAGATATTAAAAAAAATAAAATATATAGAATATATAAATTTTTACAGAAAGTCTATAATAAATAAATTTATCAATCGTCTTTAATGTTAAATGTACTTCTACTATCAATAAATCAACGCAATTTTCTTTACATAATTCAGTTATACAATTTTTTGCACGTGGATGAAAAACATTGAGTGGTATTCTTCTAATAATAGTATCCATTACTGTGAAATAACGATTTCCTTAAGATTAATTTGCCTTCCTACATATTTTTCTGAATTCAGGACATCCTTCAGAGTTATTGAGATGTCACACCGATTTTTCTCATTAAAAACTAATTTATCGGTAGCATATTTGCTAAATTAAAGTTACATAAAAGCTTGCTACCACGTTTGAGATACTATACTGATAAAGTTATGCAGGGGAAATAATTATTCGAAAAATAATTTCTAAAATTAATAAATTTAAATAAAAATAATTAAAATTTTTTATAGTAAATAAATATTTA
>AYEL01037843.1:0-13308 GCA_000484575.1 Olivierus martensii
GTCAGTGTAGATCAAATTAGAATAATAATAATGTCAAAAAACCTGGAGAAAAAGATGTAAGAATCCATTCTGATGCATTCTATTAAGGAATAAACTTCAGCAATCTATATCACTCCTCAAAAACCTGCCATTTGCCATACTATTGCATATTGTCATAAAAAATCTTTGGATATTAGTAATAAAGAATATAAATGAAATAATTTGTAGAAAATGGATTATATGAAAAGATTCTGATGATATAGTAAATAAGCAGTTAATCCCTCTAAAAAAAATCTTAGGTAATTTTTTTAAAGTTTAATAAGATAAAAATAATATATTGTTTGTGTATTGAATTTGTTTTCAAATTTTTTTTTAAAGTTATTTAAATAATATAAAATCTATTCCATTTAAATTAAACAAAAGCAAATGCTGAAACTGATTTTGATAGAATAAACTTATTCAATAAATAATTTCAGGTAACTTTCCCCATTTTCAGGTTACATAAATTGTTAAACTTAAAAATAAAAGCATGATTTAAAAAATTTTATTCTCTTTACATTCAATTAGATTGTTTACTTAATTAACATCAAAGTTCATGTTATGTTTAATGAATAAAAATCTAAATTTTTATTGCATAAAACCAATATTCAAACTCTTTTACAGTAAAAATTCTTATTTATGTAAATATTGCAAAAGAGCTTGAATATTGGTCTATTATTATATATACACACTGATATAAATAAGAATTTTTTTTTACATATCAAATAATGAATCGCATCAAATTTCAATGTCCAGGATGCAGCAATCCTCCACCCGGCCTTGAAATACTAAACATAACACATAACCAATGCAAAAATCCTTCCCAGAAATAATACAATGCTATTCACAAACAATATTCTGTTATAATATTACTCTAATGTAATCCATTATTAATATTATATAATATAAATTCAAGTTTTTGTTCATAGAATGCATGCATATATATTATTTTATTTAAACTGTACCAATCTAATCAAATATAAACAAAATATTTTTCTCTCTTCCTATTTTATGTATATTTTTGAAAAATGCTAAATCTGAATTTTCAAATAAATTTAGCATTCTATATATTATACTACTGATTATTTCTTTCAAATATAAAAGTTAATATTTAACATAATTTATATAAATGCTACAAATTAAATTTAAATTATAATGGCCACAATACAAGAAAGACAATATAACTATTATATTAGACTTTGCAATCACTATCACTCCACTTGGTTACTTCTTATATAATGTAATACTTCTTCAGTTGAAATACTGAGGTCGGATACATGGAAAATGTTTTTGTACAAACAATTTATCTTACTTATTTGGTTTATAGTTTATTTTTATTTAATGCTTCTTATATGTAAATAATGATAATCTGAAACCCTTAAATTTATTACAATTAATTTTAAAAAATTGGAATTACAAGTTAAAAGTTAGGAATATTTATTCCTTTAATAAATGATAAACTTAATAAAATAATGTGTTTATATGTAGCTAATTAAAATATTCAACTTATCTGATAAATAATTTAGATTGTTTTAAGTAATTGCTAATAATTTAGAATTCAAACTTCTAAAATTCAAATTATTTCATATAAACAATCAAAGTAGTAAACGCCCATTATCTGAATCAAAGTAATTCTTATGAGTATTATGAATTGTATAAAGCACATTAAAAATAAATAATTATCCGTAAAAAAAACTCGTAGGAAATACTTTCTGCTTAGAGGCTATTCATATATGATAAATAGACCTATATTTTATTTAAAAAGGTCAGAACGAAGGTCATCAACTCGAATTTTGTTACTTTAATTCACATCAATGATTAACTTTCAAAATACCAAGATTAAGCCAAATAAGGATTGCATTTTTTCCACTCGAGCTTAATAATAGAAGAAAAAATTATATTTTAATTTATTACTTTAATTTGTTATTTTAAGATTTTATTTTATAAATAAATATAAATTAAAAACCTAATAAATAGCTATAAAAAAGATAAGATGTAATAGAGGAGTGACAATTCAGATGTAACCAAATTATCAAATAAACTTATTATTAAATCGGCATAATTTTAATAACTAGCAAATTATTTATATTAACAATTTCCGTTATACTAATGCAGATATAGTGTAAAAGAAATTATTTTTTTTATTTTTGTTCTGTTTGCTTTCATTCATGACGCACAAACATCGTAAATCGACTTTCGGAAACAATAATTTACATTTCTATTTCAATATTTAATTATATTTCAATTTTCCAATTAATTTTAAATATGAACGGATAAGATGAAAATTAATTAACTCACCGATTTTAATCTTTAAACGCTCCTCCACCCGCACGCTACCCAAATCGACCGCCATCTTGTTCCATACTTCGCACGTTCTCATCGAGTAACGTGATAACACGAGATCTGTATTTACTGAATGGATTTTATCAAATTACGATTACAATTACCAGAATGAATGATATTTGCACTTTATTTATTTATTTATTTAAAGGTTATAATTACAATACTCATTTAAAATAATTATGAATTAATATTACGATTATATAACATTATATTATTATAAAATTAATTTTCCCTTAAATAATTTAGTGTTATTAAAAAATAATAATGAATTTGAAAATTAATTGATACATAATGAATATTTTTAATATTAAAAATTTTTATTTTAGTTTCGTATGATTACTTTTAAGAAAATTTACATCGCAAAAATTTTTATTTTTCTAATCAGTCTTTATAAATTGATAATATTAGTAATAATAGGCATACAAATTGATAACATAAAATTAAAAATGAGTGATATTGAAAACTTTTTATCGCAATAAAAACTTGCAAACATATAAATGAAAAAAAAATTAATTTAAAAATAAATATTGTATTTCACATAAAATTAAAGTGTAATATTTGTCAACCTCGCTCCATTAATTGGATGAAACTGACAGTTACACTGTGTTACAATTAAGGTTACAATTTGCTTTCTTTAGTTTCAAGTCAACAATCTATATACATCGATGGTTGCAAGCATAGTTGCAAATTTCACTGTTCGTATTGTTTTTAATTGCAGATAAACGAAGAGATAAACTCATTGGATAAACGTTTTGATGAACAGCCAAAAGCATTCTATTGAAAAGACTAGAGTATTCCTAACTTATTAACGAAACTATAATTGAATGTAATAATAATTGATATTTCGTTTAATAGGTAGGAATATTATTTGAATAATACATGTACAAATAATAGAAAAATTATCTTTTACTCAGTTTTTACTCGATAGCATTATCCAAAGCAAATTATTTTACAAAATGTCAAATGAAATAATGCAAGATTTTTTATAAAAATTACATTTATCGATTATTGCATATAGGAAATATTTTCACTTGTATAAAATACAATAATAATTATAAAAATAATAATAATAATTGAATTTTATGTTTTCTTCAACGGAATAATTGAAGAAAATATCAAACAATTACCTACCTACAAACTATGGAGGCTAGGCTGTTCGGTCTTACAATAAAAGACTTGAGTGAAGATGATGAAACAGTACTGATTTGTGAATTTTGTCAAAATTTAAACCAATAATCAAAGAAATTGTGTTTGCATAAGTAAAATTTTACTTCTATGTTATACTTTTATTCCTACCCCATTCTGCCCCAACCCTGGGGCAGAATGGGGCAAACTACACATTTTGTTCAACAATTAAAAAAACGCATTATTTTTGCACTTTTTTCATTTTCGTGTGACATATTTGTTAAATAAATACTGAATAAGCTGTAGGTACAGAAATTGTGTCTTTTTCTAACCCAGTCTTTGTTATAGAGTTATTTTTAACTTAGTGCCCCGTACCGCCCCGGGTTTCCCTATATTATATTTAAAAATAGAGTTTTCTTTCGAAAATTACAATATTGTTATTATATATTTTTCATTTATTAGAAAATGGAATTTTCCAACTTGAGGAAATCAATTCTTTATCCTGAAGAAATACGGTCATATTTAAAATCGAAAGGTATAAAAAATGTTCAGTTCGTATCATTTTATCCCAACTGTGTTCCATGGCATTCGTCAGGCTTGATTTGTTGGCGTTTAAAGGCACAAGGGTCTTATGAAATTTTATGTTTTATGTATTTGTGCGCCAGACACTGGGTAAAAATTATTGCAAAAATTGTATTCGAATTTTATGTAAAATTATTATCCCAAATAAATGCACTTTGACTGACAGATCCAATTTATGTGAAAATAATGTTTATAATTCATATAGAAATTTTATTTTTAATTAGAACTCAGTCAAAAAAATTTCCTTTCTTTGGGAAATAAATATATTTTGAAGAAACTATAGAAAAGCTGTTTTTCAAACATAGAATTTATAAATAAAACAATATTTAAATCGAACAGCCTCACCTAATGAAAATAAAGGGATGAATTTCTTATTTATTAATGATTTAATTTAAAGTCACAGTGAAAAATAAAATTCCATATAATCTGACTAATTTGGTTTAGAATTTCTACCATAAATTAATAGCTCAAACTTGTCATTTCCACGGTACTCAATATCTTCTACCGTATAATCTGACTAATTTGGTTTAGAATTTCTTTCTACCATAAATTAATAGCTCAAACTTGTCATTTCCACGGTACTCAATATCTTCTATACAAAATATCATTAACAATTTTTAATTAATAATTTTACTTTGGAAATAAGAAAATAAGAAATATGTCTAGCCGTAAAGAAAGTGCGGAAGATAATTCATTAAATAATGTGAAACCTAACTGAAGGAAACGTATTCAATTGTTAGAAAAGAGATTTTATATTTAAATATATACCGTAAACTGGGGTGACATAGGCCCATTAGGGTGGCTTTGGCCCAATTTTGGAATCGCTTTGACTGACAGATCCAATTTATGTGAAAATAATGTTTACAATTCATATAGAAATTTTATTTTTAATTAGAACTCAGTCAAAAAATTTTCCTTTCTTTGAGAAATAAATATATTTTGAAGAAACTATAGAAAAGCTGTTTTTCAAACATAGAATTTATAAATATTTTTGTATTTTACATTAATCATTAATTTAAAAAAATGGTCCTTGAAAAAATAATATATACTCTGACGAATAATTATTACGATCAATATAGATCCAACCCAGCAAGATTGGAGTATAAGAATCGAAAATACATATAATAATGCAATAATAATTTAGTTGCAGTTTGGATCAATAAATATTCAAAAATCTATAACTGTACAAACGCATATTCTATTCGAAGTGATTGTCCTTCAAAAGCACTAAACATCATCCCTTGAAACTATTTCCATCATTCTTGATATATCCAAATTTTATATATACAGGGTATGATATATAATATATGGATTATACTCTGACGATTAATTATTACGATCAATATAGTTCCAATCGAGCAAGGTTGGAGTATAACAATCGAAAATACATATAATAATGCAATAATAATTTAGTTGCATTTTGGATCAATAAATATTCAAAAATCTATAACTGTACAAACGCATATTCTATTCGAAGAGATTGTCCTTCAAAAGAACTAAATATCCCTTGAAACTATTTCCATCATTCTTGATATATCCAAATTTTATATATACAGGGTGTACAAAAACTTCTTCGTAAATTTTGTGTACTGATAGGGGGCCTCGAAAGAAGTCGAAAATGTCTAATGAACATATGGTCTAATGGCACCGTTTTCGAGTTATAATCCTTTAAAGCTAGCCAATCACCATTGAGTACACAAAGCGTCGCATTGAGTAGCAGTTTTACACCGCATAAATGTTTAACATTTATTTTTATGAAATTTCAGTGCATTGTTTCATGAAAGGAAAATTTGAATAATTTTCGATGTACCGTGCTTATCCTTATATCGATCAACAGCGAAGTATTTATACGAGCAGTCATATTTCCAACAATTCTAGGAATAGAGATTCACCATTTCTCCTATAATCCAGGATAAATTAACCAACGTTTAATAAATAAAAGATTAAATTTAACAGTGAAAATAAATGTACCAGAAAATGAACTGAAAGGTGTGTTATGGTTTTACCAGAATAATTTTTCCGAATTTCATATCGTGTTCAAATAGTTTCTTATCTACCAGTAAATACGGCATGGGAGGAGTGGGTATATTTTGCAAAATCGATCTGACCGAGTAAATGTTTTCTGCGCAAAGAAGATAAAGGCTGCCTCGTTGAACTTATATAGGATGAGCAAGATCAGTTGATGGAGCCAAAGTTCTTCCTACAACAAATTAAAAATTGAAGAGATACAATATCGATCAGAAGAATTGTGTCGGAATCTTATTTAGCGATTTCAATCACTATATGAAAAATATTTTTCCCAATGTACCCATTTTGCTTCATTCCTGTCATTGGCCTTCGGGAATTGAATATATACTAGAGGTCGACGATGTTAGAAGTGAAAGTAATCCGATCTCAAATGACGAAACGGGAGGTATGCAATGCGCCTCACTTGTTTTAGTGTGGGCTAATTGAACTTGGTTTGGAAACAGTTTTATTAACTTCTGTATCAAGTTATACAACTGATTCACATAGTATTCTTCTGTAATAACTACACTGAAATCAAAATAATAATAATAGAAGAATAATGTGAACGTCATATTGATAAATTTTTCTAGGATTCCATAAAAACGATCTTTTTAATAATTGCAATACTTAATTATGAATATCATAGCAAAGTATTATATAAAATATAAATATTAAACAGAAATTTTATATACCTAATTAATTTTTATCTTTCTAGAAATATTTGTGAAGTATAAAGAAAAACTGAGAAATCGATACATAACAAACTTTGCTTGTATGCGGTCATTATTTTGGGATGTGAAGAAGAATGATTTTCCAATAGAGGATCATTTTGTGTAATTAGTCGTGGAAAGTCACGTGTCTTTAGAAAGAAAGAATAGGAAAAAGATAAAACTAGAAGAAATTTTCTGCAAGATAGAGGATTATCAGATAATACTGATTACAGAAGGACGAGGATATGGAAAATCTACTCTTAGCAAGAAAGTTTTTTACGATTGGGCTACAGATGAAATTTCAACCATTTATTTAGAACATTCTGATCTTGTTGTTGTTATTTTACTTCGGAAATTAGATGATAAAAGTTTGTATGATTTAGTTCTATATAATATATTTCGGAATGCAGAAGGAGAAGTCAAGTCTAAAGTAGGGAACGAAAATCTGAATATTTTGGTTATGTTAGATATGCACAAGTAATAGTCGTCGAACAGCCCGCATGGAAGGATGTTCTTTAAAAGCAGCATGGGAGGTCAACCAGCAGTCATGCCAGGATGTAATAGTGAGTATTGCACACTATTTAGATATTTATTAAGTGTTTAATCTGAAACCATATTCTCTATTACAGTTGAAACAACCTGCATCATCGACTGCGAGGCGTTCGATCTGGCGACGGATCCTTTGTATAGAAATATGAGTTTGATACCAATTGATAATCCGCAATACTTCGTGACGTGTAATTTCTATACAAGGAACCACCAGCACAGATTCTTTTAATACGACGAAAAAAGATCAGAGACAGGTTAGATTCTGTAATCGTCTACATATTCTTAGAATGGAATATCATCCACAACCAAACACTTAACGCACTATATGGTTGGATCATGTAGATATTCCAAATATTGGAATGTATGCACGAAAAGTTTTCTTTGGTTTTATATAAAGGAAGACTTTAGAAAAGCATTTGTTAGATGCGGCGAGTATTTCTAATCTCGACTTAGAGAAGTTGGGCTACCCCGTTCTGATAAAATTTGAAAATGCTGTTATTGGCATTGAGTGTTTAAACAACATTGCAGTTTCTGCGATATTGATTCATATCGGGAGTTTGTAGATAAACATTTATTGTAAATTAAGTTATCGTGCATATATTATGTTTTGTTCGGAAACTCTTATCTCTACAATGCCGAAGACCTAGTAAAAAATTCTACAATATCGAAGACCGATTAATTAAAAGATAGATAAATAAAAATGGCGGCAATTATAATTTTAAAAGGAAAATATTTCTTGGGAGATTTGCTGATCAGATTGGAAAAATCAAACAATATTATATTTAGACATTTCAAGAAGCTTTTCTCTATAGAAGAATACAACTTTATTGTTGGATTGGGTATTCTAGAACTTTATTCTTTTTCAGCGTACGATGAAAGATCACTATGCATTTCTCATTTTGCGAATTTACTGAAACCCTTACTGTTTATTTTTATTTTCCTGAATTTTATATTACTGGTACGGTTTTACTACTTGTGATGCGACTTTCGGAAAGGGAACTTTTTACAAAATAATTATAAGTGTACTTTAAGAAGAAATGTACGTATCCATTTAGTATATAACCATATTTGTATATAACTAAATTAATGCTTCAAAATTACAAAGAAATTAAAATCAAAACCCTCTCCATATTTGTATATAACTAAATTAATGCTTCAAAATTACAAAGAAATTAAAATCAAAACCAATTGAGATCTGTTTTTTTTTTTCTGTTTCTCGCCTGATATTTTCGTATATTCGGCTAAACGATGTTAAAGCATTGTTACCTCTATATGATTTTGCTCAAGTGAATTTCATCTTCCCGCAATGTAAGGATGTTCCTAATATTTAGATATGAGTTGATTGATTTTTACCAAAATTTTAATTTTTCTGGTTGTATGCTGTTTTATGGCACAAAGACCTGATAGACCAAGCTACGCCAGACAATATTTAAAAGACCAATGAATTAAAATAGATATAACCATAAAATATCAGGCAATAGTAATAGTAGTGTAAATAGCTACAAATAAGAAAAATGATAAAAAAAACAATAACAAGTTCAAATTAAAAATAAAGAAATCAATAAGAAAAAAATTAACAGGAAATATAAAAACTGTAAAAATTCAAAAATAAGTTAAAAAACATCAGAAATAAGTTAATAAAGAAAGAATGTAAATATTACGAACATTATTAAATATATAAATGTGATAAAAGTACAATGTAAGGTAAAAAAAAATGAACAAACATATTATAAATATATAAAATAGGTGTTAAAATAAATAAAAAGTGATATTAAATATGAGGTAAAAAAAATATTCGTCTAAAAGGCTGGAACAATTAAAAACATTACTAATAAGGAATTTTAGGCTCAAATTAAAATATTTAAAATGTACACCACGTTCGGTTCTAAAATACGGGCACTCCATTAAAATATGCTTAATATTCAGAACACAGTTATAACGATTGCAAAGAAACTGATCTTCAGCCATTAATAAATGCCTTTGGGTGAATCGTCAATAGTCTATACGGAGTCTTGAAAGGACGACCTCCTCTCTCCTGCTTCTGCGGTAGAGGTTAAGTCCCATTGATCGACCAAAAATTTAACTTCGTGAAGCTTGTTGCTAGAGTGTTTATCCCAGATATGCTACCATAGTTGTTTCAGTTTCTCTTTGAAGAGGGGTTTAAAATTTGTAAATCGGACTTTAAAATCGACTGAATGATTACTGATGGCTAGCTTGGTAGCGATCTTAGCCAGTTCCTTCCCCTTAATGGTAACGTGTCTCGGAAACTGACAAAAATTAGCGTTTTATCCCCTTTTTAATAAAAGAGAGAGAAGCCTTCTATTTTTCAACAGAACTGGATGTGGTTAAAATTTCCAAGAAATAAACGTCTGCAGTGCACTAACTGAATTGGAATAAATATGCTTTAATGATGGCATTTGTCATAATGTCCTTTAGGACTAACTATATGGCATGCATCTCTGCAGTGAACACAGATGCCAATGGGTATATCTGCTCAGAATAAACTTCCTCGTCGCAGACGAATGCAGATCCCACGTGACCAACGAACTTTAAACTATCTGAAAAGATCGAGATAAAATCCTGTTCAGATGCTGGGAATTGCAAGAACCTGTTGGACCGGGATGGAATTCTTCAGATGACAGTTTGAAGACTAAAATTCACAGATATAGGAAAGAAGTTAAATGATTCAATGGAGAAGGTATTCAGATTGATAGATGGAAGAAATATCTATATTGATATCCGACGATTCGCAGTCCAAAAAAAAAATATCGAGCAGCAAAAAGATGAGAACACGGGATTACAAATATTGCGCCATGCTAAATTCCTTGACAGTCACTTTAACTTCATACAGTAGAAGAAAAGTAATTGTTTCTTCCTGATAGAAAATAGAGATTCGAATATTTCTACATGCTAACTCTGAATTGATGATGCACGGACACTCCAGTGCATAAACGAACTACAATAATTGTTTCTTCCTGATAGAAAGTTGATTCGAATGTTTCTACATGCTAACTCTGAATTGATGATGCACGGACACTCCAGTGCATAAACGAACTACCTGATGGGGAATGAGGCCCAACATCTGCACAATGAATTCTCTCGCTGAACCATAAATAACATATCTATAATCTATATTTGACCGGATCAGCGACCGAGAGATTTGTAGCAATGAACACTGATCTGTGCTCCAAGAGAGAGATGAAATGACTTTGAGAATGTTCAGAGCTCTTATGCACTTCCCCGAGATGGCGGAGATGAAACAGAAAATGAATTTTCGCACTATTTAGAAATTTGGCTTCGTTTATAATAGGAATGGCGACATAATCAAAGAAGACCTTTGAATCTTAAATGAAAGCTGCGTCGTCGACAAAAATGAACACAGCATGTCTTTTCTAGCGAAAACAAAAACCTATTCTGATCTATAAATTCCGTTTACTGACCTATAAATTCTTTTGATGAACTTTGAGTCAAATCGTATTTTTTCAAATAGGTGTATACCATCTTGCAAAGTTTTTCACAAAAAGAAACGTTGGTGGATCAATTCTTTCGACGACAGTGCGTATGCTAATACGGTATTTATGAGTTTTCATAAATGTGAAGAACCTAGGAGGTGTTATTACTTTGGATTTCTTTAGAAATTTTGGGCATTATTTTGCTCTTAAAATATTATCCATCGATTGCGATAATTTTTCTGTGGAATCGTTTTCAATCAGCTTGCATCGTGATATTACCATATAATCATTTATAAACGTCCGTTAAGTCTCTGTCTTTAAGAGAATGATTATCTTTGACTTAGCGTCTCAGAGGAATTGTTATTTAGCCATTGATTTGTCTTTTTCAGTCAAAAAGACTTCCTCCTACTAATTCTTTCGTTTTTGTCTCCTTCGTTATTGTCCATCAAATTTCTTCAACCATTACGGCGTTGTCCGTCATTAAGAGCGATTCTATTTTTACATAAATGTTTTCTCATGTCAAGCCTCAGTATTAATGAATTCCGATGTAAGATAACACCGCTTCAACGCATTGCAGAAGACGAATGTCTTGCCTTTTGACTAATTTATTGTGCTGGTGCCGAAATATCCACTTTAAGAAAGAATTATATTAAAAACTGTTTTTCTCTATAATGTTTTAATTCTTCAAACATGCAAAATTGACTGCTTCTGGTTGGTTTCAATAACATCATTGATGATTAAATGTCGATACTTCATTTTGTCTGAATAAGTTCCTTCTCGCATCTGTGATGGCTATCATTAAAGCAAATATCTTTTTACTCTATTCAAAGAGGTCCTAGACTTTACTGGAAATTTTATTCTATGGATAAACATCGAGAATTCGTCATTAAATTTACATTGCATTAAAAATATAAGCTTCTCCCATACTTAATCATCTTTTGATTCATCCTTAATTTTTGTAAAGCTGGCTCAGCTTGTTGGATACGATTCCAAATCGAATTATGCTACTCCATTTTCTAAGAAATATTAACAGTCAGCACAGAGAGCAACGAAATACAAAAATAAAATAAAAATTTTCTGTTTAACTAATTTTTTATAGAAGATCTTTTAACTCTCCGACTTTTCCTCAGCAATTAGAAAAGAATGATAGAACAGAACTTCAGAACGCATATTTAGATCTTTTAACTCGACTTTTCCTCAGCAATTAGAAAAGAATGATAGAACAGAACTTCAGAACGCATATTTAGAACTCAATTCAAACCGAAAATATTCAAATCGTAGCTATGGCAACAAGATACATAATACTCATGACGTATAAAATATATTTAAACTAAAGTTATATGTATAAAAAGAAAATTAAATTATTAAATAAAATTATAAGAAATACTTTATTTACATTATAATGGATATTAAAGTCGTTAGGCGTAAATTATATTAACGCATGTTACAATTGCTAGGAGTAAATCAAATTGGTGCTAGCACAAAAGCTCTTGATCTTCGACCCCACTCTCCCCTAAATCAAATTGGTGCTAGCACAAAAGCTCTTGATCTTCGACGCACAGACGAAAGGAGTGATGTCAAGTTACTAAAGTCGACACTGTGTCTGAACATAAAATCTAATAAGAGAGAGATTTGAGGAGATATTTGTTTATGAAAATAAAAAACAACGAATAATAATAATATAAATATGAAATTAGTAAGCACGGCATGGGCCCGCTGTAATCAAGCATTAGCCTATAACTCAGAGAATAATTTATTTAGATAAGTGATTTATGACAGATCTGAAAGATTGATTATGAAAAAATTGATTGTATGAAATAAATCAGGTCAGCCATTATCTACTTTTATTAAGATGCTTAGTCAAAATGATAAAATTGTTTAATTTATACTTACAGTGGCAATTAGTCAACAGAGGATTTCCGCACACCTTCGACTCAGTTCCGATCGATAAAGTCCACGATCTGCGCATGTGCGAAGTTATGAATCGATCGTTTCTCTTCGTATGTTTCGGTCGTATCGTCGACAGACAAAAACAGTCTTTTAACGTTGTGTTTTCGGGACAAGCCGATTCACCCAGAATATTAAAAGGGTTTCCGCACACCTTCGACTCAGTTCCGACCGATAAAGTCCACGATCTGCGCATGTGCGAAGTTATGAATCGTATCGTTTCTCTTCGTATGTTTCGGTCGTATCGTCGACAGATAAAAACAGTCTTTTAACGTTGTGTTTTCGGGACAAGCCGATTCACCCAGTATATTAAAATTTGTCGTCACCTTTTTAATATAACAGATCATTTCTAATAGAGATAATAAAATATGAGAGTCGAGAGATTTTACGATAATAGAGTATCTGGGGTCTATGATGTACTTAACAAAAATCATCTCTCCAGACAAACTATTTGACGTCAGTGAGCAAACGTCGATTCTGATTGGTTGCTCCGCTAGATAGACAATTTCCTCGTTTTAAGATGTATTTGTTAGTTTAGAACAGAGGTCGGCAAACTGCGGCTCGCGAGCCACATG
>AYEL01037847.1:0-19973 GCA_000484575.1 Olivierus martensii
AATTATATAATTTCTTACTATGTTTTTTTTTGGTCTCCGGAACAAATTAATCAAATTCCCATAGAATCCAATGTTAAATCGATGATCAGTTAACGAACAATTTGGATAATGAACATTTTCTTCGAATTATGTTTGTTAACTGATTACCCACTGTATATATTTTATAGAAATGGATAATAATAATAATAATCATTATTATTATTATTGTTATAGTACAACAATGTGGGCACAGAGTATCTCCGGGAAAAAGTGCTACGTCGGACACGAGTCAAGACATAGCTACTTGTGATGTTTAATTGTGAGTTTAAAGATGTCTGTGTCAATGTTGAGAAACTTTCTTACTATGTGGCACGTATTGAATATTGATGCTTTTTGAAATGTTACATATGTCTTGGGATGTAGATCTAGTGTTTTGAAGCTTTTGTGTAGTATGTGAGGGATTACTCCTATGGAGGAGAGAATGATGGATACTGTGACTATCTTTTGCATTCCCCAGAGGCACTTAATTTGTTGGGAGAGTTCTGTGTATTTGCTAATTTTTTGGGTGAATGCAACCTGGATGATGTGCCTGTGTCTGGTATTGAGATGTCTATAATGTAGGTAAAGATCGGAAGAGCCAACTTTGTTTTGTTTGTCTATGATGATTATTGAGATGTCTATAATGTAGATAACTTGTCTGAGAATGATGTAGTATAGAGATGTCTATAATGTAGGTAACTTTGTTTTGTTTGTCTATGATGTGAGTATTATTATTATTATTGTCATTATTATTATTATTATGCAATTTTTTTAAAACTGATTCATATATATTTTTACTATGTCATAGTTAATCAAGTTCATAGAAAAATATTCTTTATTGCTTGTATCATCAAAAAATTGTTTTTAATATATAATTTCTATTAATTTCAAAACCAATAAATTCTACTAATTAGCAGGTTAAACGTATAAAATTTTATTGTTTGAAATGTTTTCGGTAAACACCATCATTGGTAACATTCATATGTTACTGTAACTTTTATGTAAAATAAAAGCATTTTGTAGAAAGCTTAAAAAATGGCTTAAATTTATAAATTGTTATATTTCATAGTGATTTACAACTTTTACTTTCATTTAGGAAATCAAACCTATGCCAAAAAATAACTATATTTTTATATTAAATTTTGTTAAAAACAAAATAATAAAAATAAGATGCTATTGAATTGTTATTGATTAGATTTATTTTATTTTTTACAACAATTTAGAGCTCTCTGAAATTGCAATTAATGGTAAAATACTTGAAGATGGTATTCTCTAAAACCTTTTGAAATTTTTAGAGAGTTGCAATAAAAGTTCATTGTTAAAGTTCATTGGATTTTTTTGTAATAGATTAAATTTATATTTCATATATTCCTGATGTAAAATAAAAATAAACAGCACTGATCAGGAGAGAAGTCTTTTTTTAGTTCTTATATATTTATATAGAATAGATTTTATTCCAAACTTATTTGGCATACTATTGATGATAAGAATTTTAACAGGGTCTAGCATATTTTTTTTTTAATAAAAGAACTGCATTATTGTTGTTTAGATAAAATTTTTTGCTTAAAAAAATTAAACAGAAAAATTTGGTTTTAATCTTTAAATAAATTGATAAAAGAAAATTATGCAAGTAAATACGGTATTACTCAAATAAAATGAAAATTCCTTAAGATTAAAAAAAGGGCAATATATATTTTAATCTTTTATCTTTTGAAAATCTAAAAGAATGACATTTAAAATATATATTTGGAAATGTTAAAAATGAATTGTGACTTGTCTAAGGAATACTTGATAATATGAATTATTGCTTTCAAATTTATGAAGCATAGTGTCATAGTTTTGAGTGTACCTTCCACCAGGGCAGCAGATGCCAATTTGTTCCCGGTGATAGAATGTCTCCTAGTTTCTAAATAACCCAATATTCTGATCAATGGGAACTGGGGGAAATCTCAGGGATAAAAGTTGACTGATACCTCAGAGATAAAAGTTCTATGGTACTCGTAACACTATCCCTCTCTTCAAAGCCTAGACTGGTACTTTCTCTAGTCAGCTGCGGATTGTCCCTACCTTCATTGTTGAGAGACCTTGGAGGCCTAATTAATAAGGTTGCAGCTTTACCTTTTGTTTTGTTACTTCTATTTGGTAAACATATTAATTTTATATTTGATACTATAATAAATATGTAATTCATTTAAAATAATAAATTTTATAAAAGAAATAATTAAGTAATAAATTTTGTCAAATAATTTACCTTCCTAAGATATCATTAAATCTTGGATCTAATTCAACTTGATATTTATCTAAATATTCAAATAATTCTTCTGTCCCCAATACTTTAGCAATTCGGACAAGCTGAAATTGTAAAAAAATAATTGTTTTTTAATTTCACATATTAATTTGTAAATTAATTTAATTATTATAAACAACACTTGTAGTATACAGGCATATTTTGTTATTGCACTGGTTAAATTCCAGATCATTGAGAAAGTGGTCTGGAATTTCACAGTCTTTTTTCATTTGCTAATGCACATAAAAATCTGAAAACATGTTTACACTATTATTCATTAAGTCCCCAATGGTGCTATGTCTAAAAAACTTAGCCAAATGCTCCATTTTAATGCATCATGTATCACTTTGGAGGATCCAGATTCAATCCTGGATCTTGCATCTTCATTTTTTCAGAATAGACAGGCCGGAGCTGGAGCTGTGTGTTAATTTATGTTTTATATATCTATTCTATACTCTTTTCAATGAAAGATGAACTACCATATATGGTAAAGAGCTTATGGGTTGCAAAGTCAATTCATCCAATAGAATAACCAGTTTCTGTTTTGTTCATCCAATAGCAGTTTACTATTTATCATCCTAATAATTTGAAATGTTTGTTATCTTTTAAAAATCGCTAAATTAATACTTTATATTTCATGGTTATGCTATTAAATATTAAATTAAATCAAAACTAAATTAATGCAGCACTAATAAGTAGAAAACAGCATAAAAATAATTTATTATGTCAAGTACTTTTGGAAAAATTCCATCTTCAGCACAATACATCATATATTACAGAATATATGATGTATTGTGCTGAAGATGGAATTTTTCCGAAAGTACTTCACATAATAAATTATTTTTATGTTGTTTTCTGCTTATTAGTGCTGTATTAATTTAGTTTTGATTTATAAGATTAAGCAGTTATTATTTATGATTAAATTAAATTTCTAATCACTTAAAATTAATCATCGTCCTTTAGTATTTAGAGTAATGGCAGATATTACAGTTGTTTGTAAGCAAGGAAAAACATTGTGCAGTCAAGCTAGAGATGTAATTTTAACTGTATATAACAGGGGTGACCAAACTTAATGTCATTACGAGCCACAGAGGAGAATCCACATTTTCTTTCTGGATCAATGAGAGCAGCATCAGTTTTTCGTATAATCTTAACAATGATTTCAAAAATTATTTATTTCACACACATTTATTTTGTATAGATACATATTACAGTCAAACTCCGATAAAACTGCCACCATCCGTTTGGGGATGATTTTGGCAGCTAATCGGGATTGGCAGTTTATCGAAAACATGTAACATAGAAATGAACTCCGAATTTATTAAATTTAATAAAATACGATACATTTATATTTAGCATTCAAACTTAACATTTCTAAAAAACTATAAATTTTACAGTATATTATACATATCATATATGTACAGTACTGTATTGAAAACATGTCAATTTGCTATTCTAATATCCTCATATACATTGTGTTTTACAGAAAACTCAAAGTAGAGACTTTGAGTTTTCTGTAAAACACAATGTATATAGCTTACTGTACAGTATCCTCATTTGCTTGGTATGTAATAAACAATGGAAATGATCTTGTTCTTACAATCTTAAATTTTCTACAATCTAGGTGTGAACCAGGCTTAAAGACACATGATTAACTGCTAACTCCATCTCTCCCACCCGGGGTTACAAATGAATCCAGAGATCTTTTAAACTATATATACAGTACTGATGAACTTTGGGATGTAAGTCACCATGCATGTGGATTAACGAGGACAAATACAATAACAAACGGAATATTTGTTTAGATGTTTCTACTGGCAGATGGTGGGGGCATCTTATCGGGATTTGCCTATTTCATTAACATAGGGAAGATCTGTTCCGTCAAATTTCTTGGCGGTCATTGAAGGTGATGGCTCAACAGGGGTCGTCTTATCGGGGTTTGACTGTATTTTGTACAACAGATAAACAAATTATAGATATATTATTTTTTTAGCTTAAATAGATATTTGCTTCATATTAACTATTGACTTTCATGGTATGGAGCCACATTGAAGATATCAATGAACCACAAGTGGCTCGCAAGCCGCAGTTTGGCCACCTCTCGTATATAGGTACTTTGAAAGGCAGAAATCTATGCAAACTGACATTTTCAATGAAATTTCACTCACTATTAGTATTTTTGCATTGAAATTAAAAGAAATATAACAACTGAAGAAAGCAAAACAGCAGACAATGATCTGGAAATGGTAAATATGCTAGTTAAATTGTCAACATCTGTTGGAGATGCATCTTCCTTGACTTAGCCATGACATACTAAAGCCCTTTTAAGGATTATTTTAACAATTCTTTTCAAAACTTAAACAAATAGTTCTTTTTAACACTAAAACATTTGCTAAAGATTAGCAAAGATTATAATAGGAACATAAAAGATTTATTATAAAAGATTATAATAAAAACATCAAAAAATTGAAGAAATAAAATGCAAATTTTTGAAATAAATTTTTAAATTATAATTAATTTTAGCATTTATAAAGTAAAGATTAAAATATTTTAATCTGATTATTATGTTTTTAAATCAAACATCAAATTGAAAATAGTAATAAATTCTCTAGTGCGATCTATTTTACATCATATCATTTATACTTCCAGAGGAGTGCCAATATTAGCCCCTCCGATTTTATTTCAATTTTTATATATGTTGTAGTAAGAGAAACTGTTCTACAGGGATTTAACTGGCCCTGTGAATTCTTTAGTAATAAACATATCTTCAAAGCATTAAACCTTTATATCCTTGAAAGTGGAGTCCTCAACTGATACTTCCTGTTCTATGGAAGTTTTTCATCTTTCAGATTAGTAAACTGTTGTGTCTTCTTGTGTCATCTAGTGGTTTGAGTTCCATTAACATTTTGAGAAGATCACAGTTATTGACTGATTGGAAGAGAGGTACATCTGACTTGTTTCAGAATTTGCACTGAAGAAGATTTTGTGAATTTAATTGAATTATTGTAGACTGAAACTGTTGGAAGTGGAGCGGACTGATTTCTTTCTGCTTCTTGGGGTATGTCAGTCTTGGAACTGCTTCTTCTGTTTTAGTCTGATCATCTACTGTTTGGTTACAGAATATCCATTTTAACTTTTTGATGTACCTATGGCATATATAGTGGCTATAATACTCCAGTTAGGATTTAGTATTCAACATTTGTTCTCTAGCTTGCTCATCATAATGATTAAAATATTGAGATTCCAAATTTATAACTTATTTTTCAACCTGAAGCAATCCCTTCTAGCATTCGTTGTTGTATATTTGAGGTATCTCAGTCTAACTTTCTTAATAATGTTCTCAGATCGGAATGATAATCTAATTCTATATATTGATATAGGCAAAATCCTATTAAGTTTACATTCTTTTAAGAATAAATAACATTCTTCTGCTCTAATATGTTATTTATATAATATCTTAAGCTTTAGAATATCTTTTTGTTCCATCACTAGCTTAGCATAATATCACTAGTTTTAAAATTTCTGCTTATTATTATTATTTCATATAGATATCAGTTCTTATAGTAGGAAATGTTTTTTTATTATAAAACATTTTCACTTTCTAAGAGACCTCTTTAGTATACTCATTTAAAAAAGTAACATTTAAAATACTCATTTAAAATTTTTGTTGCATTGCTCATTATAAATGTTTAAAAACCAACAAAGTTAACAATTCAGCAAGATATGGGTCTTATACTTGTTACATAAATAAGTATATACTAAAGATTATTAAATATTAATAGAATTTTGTAAAATTTCTTAATAATTTTTTCTATTTATAATATCAGTAATTTAATTAAGGTTTAGCAATAGCACTAATAAGCAGTCCAAAAATAATTCTCAGTGAAACATTTAATTTATTGAGGAACGTTTTCGGCTTTAATTAGCCCTCTTCAACTCTCAAGCATAAATACAGCCTATAGAACGACCAACAGTTATACATTTTTTGGTGTTCCAGAACATAGAACAAATTCGAAAATTAAATTAAGTTAAATGCCTTTAAGAGCAGTTTTCTATTTTGAGTCTTAATATCAGTAATTTTTATTCTTACTAAAACACAATATTAAATTTAATAAAATTTTAATTTGATGAAATATAACTTACTTGATCATAATTATCGTGACCATGAAAAAATGGCTCTTTACGAAAAATCATACTCGCTAACATGCAACCTAAACTCCACATATCTAATGAATAATCATACATCTGTAATATAAAAATAATTTTGTTTTACTTTAATTTTAATATAAAATCTAATATATTAATACAGTATACATTCTTTAATATGACACACACTATATAATCCCATACATTTTCCAAAAACATTATTTTTTTAAAATTATAAACTCTAGCAAATCAATCTGGTAATCATACTTATCTAAGAATTTTTCTCTTCATTTTTTTTTTTTACTATTACAAATATAAGCACTGCAAAGCATTTTTTTCCCCTTTTATAGTTTATTCTTATTTTTTGGATTTTATCAGTCAATTTAAAAGAATGAAATGAGTTAATACATATTCTAAGCTAAACATTTGAATCTAACTGGAAATTATCATATCATCTCAAATGTTTTAAGAAAATCAACATTAAAAAATGCAGTTATCTTATATTCAACTTCTAAAATAAATATCCAATTAATATTTGAAACTTCCAGGAGAAAAACTGACAAATTAAGATTATTTTTCAATGGCATATTATAATTAAAAATGTGTTTTAATAAGAATTGACAAAATTGGTGTTAAGGCAATGATAACTATGTAACTACATCTTTCAGCTTTGATGCCTTTAAAAAAAGAAATGAGTTATTTCCTATATAACAAAAAAAGCCAAGAAACCTATATATCTTCCCAATTAATTGTCAACAACCATTATCTTACAATAACTAATTTAATACATTGCTGCCCAGCACTGTATGACACAATTTGTTAGAAATTACATTTGGTACTCAACAGTGTACAGTTCGTTCCAAAAAGGTAGTCACACTAAGCAGATGATGTTCGGCTTCCTTACAATACATACAAACCAATGAGATTAAACAGTTCAGGCGTGAATTCAAGTTTGCAGAACTTTGGACGATTCCATATT
This sequence comes from Olivierus martensii, assembly GCA_000484575.1. NCBI lineage: Eukaryota > Metazoa > Arthropoda > Arachnida > Scorpiones > Buthidae > Olivierus > Olivierus martensii. The sequence continues at coordinate 7,431 of AYEL01037847.1, forward strand.
TTTCTTCTAAGCAGAAGGGTTAGGTAGGGCTTAATGACAGGTGTTCAATCATTTTTTCTGAAAATTGATTTTGAGTTAATGACAGGTGTTCAATCATTTTTTCCAAAAATTGATTTTGAGCATAATTAGGAAAGTTTCAATTTATTATTTACAAATTAATCTATGTTGTTATGTTTATTATTTACAAATTAATCTATGTTATTATTAATTTAGGCAAAATGAGCATTATATACAAATTAATCTGTTGTTGTTATTAATTTTGGCAAAATGCAGCATTATATAGTCGTAACTAATGAGTAATTAAGCGATAAGTTGTTAAAGCTCCAAGCAAATGCACTGGCAATAACATAATGGCGACTACAGGAAGTATTTTATTTTATTATTTGAAAATGTATGCTTCTTTCTGTATTTGTAATAAAATTAAAAACTGTTCCAAATGATTCTCATTGATAAAGTGTTTCTTATCCGTTAATTGACCAAATGATAAAAACCAAATGATATTTATTTCGTTTCCATAACAACTTAATTGTCAGATTTAAAAAAGAAAAAAAAAAATTGAACGTGAGTATCAAAATGAATTGTGTGTTATTGTTTGTTTTGGTTTTCTACTAATTTTTCTAATAAGAGTTTATATTTGTGTTGGATAGTCAATTTTCTAATAAGAGTTTATATTTGTGTTGGATAGACAAATTTATAGTTTATGTTCTACCAGGTCTTTCTGAAAATTTGGTATAAAGACAAAGTATAACAGATTTCAATTATTATATATTTAAGTTCTGTTCTGTTATCATATATATATATATTCTATTATATCTGTTTCTGTTATTATATATTTTAAGTTCTGTTCTATTTATTTTAATAAAGATATAATTATCTTTCACTTTGTATTTTTATTGTTTTCATCCAAACATTATAAAACAATTGGACTTGATTTGCAAAGATATAAATGTTAATCTTAGTTTCCACAAAATTTCATTCATTTCTTATGAAATACTTTATTAATTATATTATTAAATGTTTATTTTGAACTAGTCATATATAAATATGCATTTGCTTTAGATTTACCAAAATAATTGTCTTTTGAATATATATTGATATACTACTTATAAATCTAGTTATAATTCATAAAACATTGCTCTCATTCTTGATATAAAAACTTTTTTCAATTTAAAGTTCAAAAAAATCATGTTTATGCAAATAAAACATTCTTATCCTAAATGGGAATATATAAAAAAACTATATATATAGTTTATATATAATATATGACAGCAAACATATACAGTATATTTATATTAGCATATTAGAACTTTGAAAAATAAATCTGTAAATATCATACTGATAATTACCAATATTCAAAATTTAAAAAATGATATTAGAGCGTGTTATCTATTTATTCTATTTGTAAGTAGAAAGTCTGCCTGGCTTGAAATAGTGAACAGCGATTAGTTGTTTCAGTTCAGAGAGCTGTAATCGACTCATCTCATTTGTATACCTCACCCCTTATTCTTAGTCAGAATGGATGCGTCCATTTTTAGCTTCCACTATGCAGATTCAAACTGACAGACTTTATAATTAATCAACTTCTGGTAAGCTCAGCCCCTGCGAAGCGGGTGACTATCTTTTTGGAACGAACTGTACATCATAGGTTTGTGAGGAAATTGACTTTGACTTGTTCCTATTTTTATTTTATTATGCACTCTATTATTTATTTATCGTTATTTTCCTATATGCTAACGTATTATATTTTAGTTTAAAAGTTAACTTACTTCCACCTTCTCCGTCATAGTTGGCAATCACGTGATACGGAATCTGAACCGTCCTCCGGAAGAGCTATCCCGGGTAATGATGTCATCATCTAATCTAACTAATTTTATCACTGAACTGATATGTGAAAATAAGAATGATCCATATCGGTGTTTTGTTCGATATATAAATTAATTGTAAAGATGATGACATGAATGAATTACTCTGTAAGCTAATGACTTTAAAACTTGTTACATATAAGTATGCAAATGAGCAAAGTGCGGAATTGTAAGTCACCCGTATAAAAAATCGACGCAATTGACAAGTTTTTTTGAGGTGTTGTTTGATAACCAGAGGTGTTGATTCCAGACGTAAAATTGGCGAGTGACATTTGAGTTCTTGTAAAGATCGACGATTGTTTGAAGTTTGTATTGAAAGTGGAGGTAATAGAATTTAGTAGTATTTAAGGTTTGTTTCTTGTGGATTTTGGATATTTCAATTGGATTAAATAAATTTTGTTGTTTATTTGATTGTTGCTTTATTATAGTTTCAATAAAGCATTTTTTAACACTTTTGTAAGTGCTTTCGAGTCTAATAAATTTCATATTTTTTATTATCTAACTTATTTTTGAGAATTTCTTCAATTTATTAGTGTAAGTTCTAACATCATTTTGTTGTTTTCAATGTAACACTTATTCGTTACTTCTAGTTATAAGTTTCAGTTTTGCTTTTGCCGGTTACCGTTATTGTTAGACTGTTTTGTAGTTAATTAGATTTAAGTTAGAACTTAGGTAAAGACCTGAGCTCAGGCAGAACTCTGGAATTTGCAGATTCGCTAACCGTTAGGCTTAGTTATAATTAATAGTATTGCATTCGTTCTAACTCGTTCTTTTAAACAGACCAACCTGCAAAGTCGAGGTTGGTCTGGTTAAAACTGTATCCATTGTGTTTGCCATGTAATTTTTCACTAGTCAATTTATCTGTATGTTAGTAATGATGATGTGTGACAGTTTAATACATATTTCATCTTTTAGTATCAAAAATTTTATTTTTTATAATTTTTTTCTAAAGAGTAATATTGTATAAAATTTCACTTAATCTGCATTTAATAAATATTAATTTGCTTATTATATAGAATTTATTACATTGAGTAAAAAATGATTACTTAAATTATAAAATATTTAAAAATTTCAAAATATTTAAAAATTTTTATTATTACAGATTTTTTTTATTTTTTGATGTTACAGTATTAAGTAACTTCTAGCTACTGCCTTTTCAATAATTACAAAAATTATTTCTGGTCCATTATATGAAATAAATATTTTTAATTTTAAGAATAAAAACCAAAAATTTTTCTTCAACCTAAAAGTAACCAGATTAGTTTTGTAAAATAACAAAGAAATCATAAAATGCAGGCCCATTGCAGTGATCTAAATTTGATACTGCTGATTCCAGCTAGTCATCAAATGTATTAAATATTGAAAATTTGTAAGTAAATATTTAAGTAAAAATTCTGAATAAGTATCTAAAGATAAAAAATATTCTAACATGTTCTGGAGTATAAAATAAAAATCAACAAAAAATTCATAAAATACATACAAAATGGGCAGATCAAGAAACTCAACATATTAAATAGTCTTGGTCCAAGAATTTTCATTACCTGATAGAGTTGTGGTTAAGATAATTTTTGAAAGACAAATAGAAGTATTATGTGAATTGGAATAAAGTTTATTATTCTAATATTTGTATTTAAAGTTTTTTTGATCAAGTTTCTCTTTTTCTAAGCACAGATTTGCTTAGAAATTTGAGAAATACAAATTTAACCGTAATTAAACATTTCTTGTAAATAATTTTGTCATTAATTATCGTTTAGAAAGACCATTACAGGTCATTCAGTTTTAACAAAGTTTTTGATTTTTCATTTCATTTTCAAACTTTGGAATAACTGTTTTTATCAAGTTAACATTTTACCTGTTAACTGATATCCTTACAAAATTACTGTGCTGGCAGTTATTAGAGTTTGTGTAAATGATTTGATTTAATATGGATAAAGATCTTCTCATTATGCATGGTGTCCTTTAATTAAAATATGCATATTTTTCTTAAATGAGGCATTTTCTGGCCTATGATTATAAGAACTTTTTCATTATTTTGATGCAAGAAATTTGTGGTTTGATTTTGTCTCAACCATTAGAAAGCACTCTGTATATATCAAATATACAAGCTATGCTATCCAGTAAACTAGATGATTGTTGTTTTCTGAAAATTATATGATTTAAGGTAATTCTATAGATGGCACTGTGCATCAAAATAATAAGTATAACATTTAAAATAAATAATAAATTAAAACAGTATATGAAATAAATTTTTATCATCAAAGAAGTCCTTGCTGCAATCAATACAATGAAGATTGGCAACAGGATCAATTTGTGACACAGGTAATGCAATATCACAGTAGTAATAATCTCAATATGTCTGGAATAATATATTTTTTCAGATCAAACAACAAAAAGACAAGCAGATTCACAAATTTGTAAATCTTCTGATTATGAGCACCTTATTAAAAAAACTCAATGACTTAACTGCAGCAAATCAACATGAAAATAATCAAAAGCAGTTTCCTCTAAAATAATTGTTTTTTAAACTAATTCTGACAGCAACAAGCACACTTAAATCAATTAAATTAATAACAAATTTTAAAAATATAAAACAAAAATATAATAATTGTATATTATAATATGATTCTCTTTGTATGTAGAAAGAATTCATCCACAATCTAATTCATGTGCGTAAGAGGCATATAATGGTGACCTCTCTTTTCTCCTTGTAACTTGTCACTAATATTACTATTCCAGAGTTAGAATTATTTTCTTCTTTTCTTAGGCTTTCCTATACTCCTCTCATTTCATCTTTCATTTTTGAAAGGATTAAATCTATAAATAGGTCCTGTATCTCTCATAATAAAAAAAAAATATTATAAATATGAGCAAATATATCATTGTTAAAAATCCTGCTTTGTTTCTACCACAGAAAAGCACTCAATCATATAATCAAGATTCAATAAATTAAATCTGCTATTTTCTTTTTCAATAAACAATATCGCAAATGACATCCATCCATGCAAAACCAAACTCTTAGCCACGGGCAGACATAGCTACTGCCTAGTAAGTAAAAGCTTACTTATCCATCCATTAACCCTGCCACTATACAATAAAATTATTAAATATTATGTCAGCAAAACCAAACTCTTAGCCACGGGCAGACATAGCTACGGCCTAGTAAGTAAACGCTTACTTATCCATCCATTAACCCTGCCACTATACAATAAAATTATTAAATATTATGTCAACAATATTAATCTATTTTTAATCTATTTATTTCAATTAAGAACTAATACAAAGGCCACTACTTAGTTTGTAATTTATATCTTTTCCCCAGAAAAATGTAAGCAAAAGATTTTATGAATAAATTTTTCAATATTAATGTTAAAAATTTTATTAATTTTATTTGTTAACAAATAATCTTACGAAATTTTCAGCTAAAAAATTTTTAACTAACTCTGTTATGATAACAGTACAGGTAATGAAAAAAAATTGATGTATCTCTCAACAAATTTGTATGCTGCTTCCATTTTATCATTGAAAATTGAATTTGTTATTCAATGAAAATATTTTTAACAGATGTAAATAAAATCATTTCATAAAATAATGCAATACTTAATTTATTTTGTTATTGAAAATAACTTTAATGAAATATCATTCATTATGGAAGTTATTAAGCTAAAATTACTCAATTAAGAAATTAATTCTTTTAAAAAAGATTTAAATATTTAATTTCTTAAATTTTCTCAATAAATAAATAATACCTGATAATCAGCTAATAATTCTGGGCCCTTAAAATACCGAGATGCAACCCGAACATTATATTCTTGCCCTGGATGATAAAATTCTGCCAAACCCCAATCAATAAGTCTTAGCTGAAAATAAAATTTATTACTAATTTTTAAATAATTCATTATTTTTATTATAAAATATATTTTATTGACATACTAAATATCATTTAGATATCAATAGAAACTATATCATTACCCTTCACATATTTTTTTCTTCTTTGGTAACAATATAACACAATAGAATATAAACAAAGTTACTAATCTAATTAACCCACTGATGATCATATCTGTTTTAAACACAGTTGAGGATTTTCCCTCAATGAACCAAGTCTATTTTAAACATATGAATCCAAATGCAAATCAATATAAAGTTATTTTTGTATCTAATATGTGCTCAGCACTTTTGTACATAGCTTGGCAATGTTGCTTATACACTCAATACAAATGCTTCCAAATAAGAAAAAATTTTGAAGCTGTATTTGTTTTTTCCAAAGACTGAAGCAAACCAGCACTGCTTTCGTATTTCAATTTTTTTTTAATAAGAGACTGATGTTTTGTAGATGATATTGAATTGGGTATTTGTTAAAGAGGTTATTTATTTATGTTTTAATCATCAAAAATTCAGAATTCAATGAATTGTCTAAATCTGATAGACAAAAACTAAAATATTTCAAAATTTCATAAAAAATTTTTATTCAAAAAAATATTTTTCAGCAAAACAAGAAATTATTTTTTCCCTTATTCCAAAAAATTTCAAATCAATACAGTCACGAATTTTAGAGAGACTTTTAAAAAACAATCAGTCCAGAACAGCATAGACGGCACTTAACACTGGACATCAGTGGGTTAACCAAAATTATGCTCTAATCCAGAGATGGCCAACGCATTGACCATGGTCTACTAGTCAACCGACAAGCCAAGAGAGATAGTCCACAGTGGTCTGTCATATTTTCTGTATCAAAAATTGTTATTGTTGCTTGAAATCACTGGTAGTCTACTTTATAGACTATACTATAGTCTACAAATCACACCTCCAATGATTTCTGAAATGAAAAGTTCACTCAAACCTAAAAAGGTTGGCCATCACTGCTCTAATCTAAAGTATGAATAAGAAAAGTTAAAAAAAAATAGTATTCATTCAAACAGAACTTCAAAAATAAACAATTCATGTAAATGTTTCTATAAATGTAAATGTAACATACATAAATTAATATCTGTACCTCAGAGACATATGACACTATCTCCAATTTTTTAAATTGAACATAATATCATATATCTCTGAGGTATAGATATATAAAAATAAATTATCCTTAACTTATTGTTGCTGTGAATCTTATATAAATATCATTTAATCCTTCTCACTTCATTCTTTATTTTTCAGAGTAAGCTATCTATTTTTTTTTTAATGAAGTAAAAATATATAATCCACTCCATTGCAAAAAACGATGCATCTCTAAAAATCAAGTGAGAACTCAAACTCTTTTAGCTATATATAAAAATGATTAAAATTTCATCACTAATGAACACACAAGATATTTCCATAGCTCAAATAAGAAGGGCAAATATGAAGCCAACATAAGGAGCAGCATTCATTTTTATGGATATATCTGATTGGTTTTGCTTTTTCATCATTATGTTAATTAATCTATGAAGATGTCTCTACAACATATCCATTACCAATATGAACAACTGAGGGAATTTGAGAGAGACCATTTTGTACACTTACAGAAAATCTCCAACAAACCTATGTTGTTTTTTACAATAGTGTTTTATTCTTTATAGTAGTTTTATTACTATATTTTAATTTTCTCTATAAGCACTCTTTGAGCTATCAACTTAATTCATACTTAAGTTTTGTTCATAACTCAGGTTGTTCAAAATTCAGATACTGCTATTATTTGGCCCCTATAAATGCTTAAATTACTATATACACTGTATTTTATAATATATTTCACAAATAGATCAATTAGAAGTCTTGTTATTTTGTAGATTTGAATAAAAAGTTCTGATTATAAAACAAGTTTTTTTTGGTATAATTACTATCATCTTGAAATATTGCCATAATATGTTAACTAACTACATATACCAGTTATAACTACACATTATATTGCTTGCTAAAACATTTGGCTATTTTAATGTTTAAAATTCTTAAGTTTTTGAAATATAAATAAAACAAAAAAAATCAGCAAGCACTTTCAGTAAAATAAACTATTTAATCAAAAAATATTTTTGTTTAACTACTACTACTACTACTACTACTACTACTACTACTACTTAATTTAATTAAGAGTTTTAATTGAAGCAGGATACATGGTTAGTAAATAATATTTTTTGATTAAATAGTTCATCTCACTGAAAGTGCTTGCTGATTCTTTTTATTTAGATTTTACAAGAAATCTTACATTATAATTTTTGAATTTTTTTTAAATTTGAAAATGAAATTTCTAATTTGTAAGTACTAATATTTGTAACTTGAGGAGTTCCTTATAATAATTATGAAAATTTGCATGCTGAATATAAATATTGTCACCATTTGGAATGAGTACTTCATTTGCATAACTAATGAAAATGTATTTGCAATTGCAATAAATGTAACATTCTATTATAAATATTTGGAAAACAGGCAATATTTTATTTCATAATTTAAGCATAACACAGATTTTGTATTACTACATAAATAAATATTACACATGTCAAAAATAACCAAATTAATAAATACAGTGATACCTCGGTTCACGAATACAATTCGTTCCTTGACCCTGTTCGTGATCCGAATCAATTTTTCCCATTGCAATTAATGTAAATCCAAATAATACGTTTTTTGTCCTAGAAAAAATTTTTGACATGTTATGGCTTTATGTGTGGAAATTTGTCCTAGAAAAAATTTTAACATGTTATGGCTTTATGTGTGTAAATAATACCTAGAAAAAATTTTTAACATATTATGGCTTTATGTGTGGAAATAATACAGTCCTAGAAAAAAATTTTTAACATGTTATGGGTTTATGTGTGGAAATAATACAGAAATCCTACAAAAAATTTTTAATATGTTATGGCTTTATGTGTGGAAATAATACAGAAAGGAAAAGAAAACATTTTTAACATGTTATGGCTTTATGTGTGGAAATAATACAGCGAAAATTTTAACATGTTGTGGCTTTATGTGTGGAAATAATACAGAAAGGAAATAAATATAACAGTATCAGAGTAAAGCATGTTTAACACCACCTTCACTAACACTTTTAACTTTTTTGGGACCATAATAAGCACCACCTTCACTAACACTTTTAACTTTTTTGGGAGCCATAATAAGAGTGCCACCTTCACTAATACTTTTAACTTTTTTGGGAGCCTTAATAAGGGATCACCTTCACTAACACTTCTAACTTTTTTGGGAGCCATAATAAGGGATAAAGAGAGGAAATAAATATAACAGTAATATTAGAAGAAAGCATGTTTAACACCAGTGGAAATAAATATAACAGTAATATTAGAAGAAAGCATGTTTAACACCACCCACTAACACTTTTAACTTTTTGGGAGCCATAACAAGGGATAAATTTAATTTATTAACACACTTAACTTTTTGGGAGCCATAATAAGGGATAAATTTAATACACAACTTTTTTGGGAGCCATAATAAGGGATAAATTTAATTAAATAAAGACAACTTTTTTGGGAACCATAATAAGGGATAAATTTAATTAAAGAAAAAAAATTTTTTTGGGAGCCATAATAAGGGATAAATTTAATTAAATAATGAAAATAACATTAGAAGAAAGCATGTTTAACACCACCTTCACTGACACTTTTAACTTGGGAGCTATAATATGGGATAAATTTAATTAAATAAAGAAAAAAACTAAAATATCATAAAGCCATAAAATAAGGGATAAATTTAATTAAATAAAGAAAAAAACTAAAGTAAAGCATGTTTAACACCACCTTCACTAATACTTTTAACCTTTTTGGGAGTGTGGAAATAATATAGAAAGGAAATAAATATAACAGTAATATTAGAAAATAATACAGAAAGGAAATAAATATAACAATAATATTAGAAGAAAGCGTTTTTTCCTAGAAAAAATTTTTAACATATTATGGCTTTATGTGTGGAAATAATACAGTCCTAGAAAAAAATTTTTAACATGTTATGGGTTTATGTGTGGAAATAATACAGAAATCCTACAAAAAATTTTTAATATGTTATGGCTTTATGTGTGGAAATAATACAGAAAGGAAAAGAAAACATTTTTAACATGTTATGGCTTTATGTGTGGAAATAATACAGAGAAAAAAAATTTTTAACATGTTATGGCTTTTTGTGTGGAAATAATAAAAAATACAAAAAGGAAATAAATATAACAGTAATATTAGAAGAAATAATTTTAAAATGTTATGGCTTTGTGTAGAAATAATACAGAAAGGAAATAAATATAATTTTTAACATGTTATGGCTTTTTGTATGGAAATAATACAGAAAGGAATAACATGTTATGGCTTAATGTGTGGAAATAATACAGAAAGGAAATAAATGTAAATCCAAATAATACGTTTTTTGTCCTAGAAAAAAATTTTTAACATTCCAAATAATACGTTTTTTGTCCTAGAAAAAATTTTTGACATGTTATGGCTTTATGTGTGGAAATTTGTCCTAGAAAAAATTTTAACATGTTATGGCTTTATGTGTGTAAATAATACCTAGAAAAAATTTTTAACATATTATGGCTTTATGTGTGGAAATAATACAGTTTTTTCCTAGAAAAAATTTTTAACATATTATGGCTTTATGTGTGGAAATAATACAGTCCTAGAAAAAAATTTTTAACATGTTATGGGTTTATGTGTGGAAATAATACAGAAATCCTACAAAAAATTTTTAATATGTTATGGCTTTATGTGTGGAAATAATACAGAAAGGAAAAGAAAACATTTTTAACATGTTATGGCTTTATGTGTGGAAATAATACAGCGAAAATTTTAACATGTTGTGGCTTTATGTGTGGAAATAATACAGAAAGGAAATAAATATAACAGTATCAGAGTAAAGCATGTTTAACACCACCTTCACTAACACTTTTAACTTTTTTGGGAGTAATAAGGGATAAATTTAATTAAGTAAAGAAAAAAACTAAAATACCAACAACACTTGGTTGGGAACTTTACTGTACCCATGTCAGCTGGGCGAACTGGATTGTTGCTGGGGGCGAGGCTGTGCGTCTAATTAAATAAAGAAAAAAACTAAAATATCAATACTTGTTGGAACTTTATGAGCTGGGCTAACTGGATTGCTTCTGGGGCGAGGCTGTGAGCAAGGTTTAAATAAAGAAAAAACCTAAAATATCAATACTTGTTGGAACATTACTGTACCCATATGAGCTGGCACTTGTTGAAACTTTACTGTACCATGTGAGCTGGGCGAACTGGATTGTTGCATATTTTGTTGGAACTTTACTGTACCCATATGAGCTGGGCGAACTGTCATAATAAGGGATAAATTTAATTAAATAAAGAAAAAAACTAAAATATCCGTAATAAGGGATAAATTTAATTAAATAAAGAAAAAAACTAAAATATCAATAAGGGATAAATTTAATTAAATAAAGAAAAAAACTAAAATATCAACATGGTTGGGAACTTTACTGTACCCATGTCAGCTGGGCGAACTGGATTGTTGCTGGGGGCGAGGCTGTGCGCACTGTACCCATATGAGCTGAGCAAACTGGATTGCTACTGGGGTGAGGTTGTGCACAAGGTTTTGTGCGCCGCGAGTCACGTGGGCTCCATGCACTCCGTGTGTGTGTTCGTGAACCGAAGCATCGTTCGTAAAGCGAAGCAAAATGTTCTCAAATGCTGTCTGTAGACCGATTTGTTCGTGAACCGAGACGTTCGTAATCCGAGGTACCACTGTATATTGTTCAAAGAAATTACTCAAAGCACTAATGTAAAAACAGAAGACTCTAAATAGGAAACATTTAAATAAGTTTCAAACCGAGACAGATGAAGTGAGTTTTGTCAGCTTGGCAGTTAAGAGAATATACATATCCAACTGTGTACACAATACTGTAGCAAGTCACTCAGCATACAACCAACAAGAATACATTTCAAAAAACATTTTTGACATGATCTTGATGATGGATACATTATTCTTCTATGCTATCTATATACTCAACAAAATAATAAAAAAAGAAGACACACATGGATTTGTCCAATTGTGAGTACTTTTTGACTTAGGTAAAATTCAGGTTATCTCAGTCTGAATTATTTTTGTAAACTGCCACTTCAAAACAGCTCCACAAACAGGTCATTTGACATACAGTCAAAATAATGGGATGATCTTTTAATATCTATTTTGTTTGTTAGATTGTTAATCTTTTGAATTTCAAATGCAAAATATTCTAATTCATATATTATATCTGAAAATGGTTTTCAAAGATATAAAAATCTATTATGAAAGCCAAATAATATTCAAGATATTAAAATTTGATTCTATTTAATAATTTTTTAATTATATATTACTTCAGTTAAATTCTAGTTATTTAAAATGATTACTTTTATTATGAATTTTAAAATATAAATAAACTAAAATTATAATTCTTACCTTTCTATTTTCATGATCAATCATTACATTATGAGGTTTCACATCTCTATGCATAATTCCCATACTATGGCTATAATCTAATGCCTGTTAATATTAAAATATTTGTATTAGTTTCTGTTATATAATAGTCATAGTTAATCTATTTAATTATGGGTATTATATTTTTTGAAAAACTCACAATTGAAAAAAATCAATATAGAAAAATTATTATAAGTAAAAAGAAAATAGTATTTAAATGATGATAAAAATATTCATTATAATCATTAAAATTTATTATTATTTTGCTCAATTTTTTTTTTTTTTTTTT
>AYEL01037943.1:0-20133 GCA_000484575.1 Olivierus martensii
AAAACAGCGAATTTTTTATAGATGTCCCATCTTTCCTTTTTATGTAAAATATAAATTAACATGTTATAATTAGCATTATAATATGTAAATAACGTAAATTTATAATACAAAATAGCATATATAATATTAGTTTATATTATAAATTAAGCTGTTATAATTAGCATTAATTAACATATTAAATTTTTCCAATCTAACAATTTAAATAAACAATATTTTGGTAACAAAATTACACGAATTAATTAGTTTGCATAATGATCTGAATATATTTAAATTAATTACAATGAAACTAAAGTTAAAAATCAAACTATTAAATATTGATTATGGTGAATAAAATAGGAAAAATTGTTGTGTTAAATTATGTGGAATTCAGTGTTATGAAATTTTAGAGAGAAAAAAATAAAGATAATCAAATTTTGTAAGATGATTTCTAACAATAAAGTTAGGAAACTGATTTCAAGAACTTCAAACTGATTTCATGGCAGATCATTCTATCAAAACTTAAAGCGAATTTTATAAAAAAAAAAAAAAAAAAATTCACAATAATTTTGAGAAAAATAAACTAAAATTAACTGAATTTATTGGTATATCTGAATTTCCATAAGAGGGATGCAATCAACCATTAAATATAACGTATTTAAAACATATAATGCGATGTTATCTGATTTTAATAAAGATCCATTAAGAAGTTAAATGCAAATTTTTAATGTTAAACGATGCCTCTAAGGAAAGGAATATGGATCTAAACTATTAAATCTTATCTTGTTTTTCCCCTTGTTTTAATCTCTGAACTGATTGCTCTTCAGATAAGATATACAAGTATCTTCTTACCCGAAGATTGACAGTATATCTGAAATATAAGTCATCATTATATTCTTTTATACAATTCTTCATTAAAAATACATCAAAGCACGTCTAATTAAGAAAAAAATGTAATTCCTAGTAATCTCTATTAATAAAGAAAAAATTTATATTTAACGATAAATTCTGTTAAGCTAACAAGAAGAAACTGGTAGGTTATTGATCACAGTTGCTTTGATATGGCCTCATGATATATACTTGCGCAATTTTCTTACTAAATGTCATCATCTTAATATAGTAAATGGCTTAAACTTTACTTGTTCATATTTTTATCACTGTAAGGAGATACGTTATTAGTTTAAGTGAGTTTAGAGTCATCAATCACCGAGGATGTCGATATGAAAGAGTAGATCTTTTAATGTATTTCATTTTAGGTGCAATCTGTTTAAGAAGTTTAGATGGGAAAACCTTGATGTTTTTCATAGACATAATTAGGAAGTGACTCGAATTGTAGGTGAGTTTAAATTGATTTAGAATCAAATACAGTCTCTTCTTCTAATCAGGTATGAATTAAAGGGTTAAAGAACTACCTATCAGATCTTCTTAAGATAATTAATTTAGATATTTTTAGCAGTATTTAACCTTTTAAGTGAATATTTTGATGTTTCCTCTTTATCACAATTGATATAGATTCTATAGATATTTATAGAAAAGCTCGATAAAATTTAACTATATTGCTGAACAAATTTGCTAGTGTAATTTATATATTCACATTTTTTTTTTTTTTTTTTTGCCAGCTGTGACTTTATAGCATGAATTAAGTACAATTAAACAATTTTTAATGTTAATGATTCACGTAATGACGATAATTTTAATAAATTAATAAGAATTGTAACAAATAGTGATCAGGAGGAACTCGTCATAAATAATTCTTTAGGAATAAATTAATACGATCAATAATAATTTTAGTGTATATTTTTTTTTTTATACGCTAGCTATGAGACTTGGTAACGTTTCTCACATATGTAGCCAGCTGTCCATCTTCGTTTATACTTGATCAAGTCTAATCCGGATGTCCCTGCTTGGCTATCAGATTGGAGTCCCCGTTTACATCTGTACACCAGTAATGAGTGTATCTATAAGTACAGATTCAAGTAGTTCAACTGTGTGATTGTAACAGGCTTTCATTTTACTGCATCCTGCTTATATATTGAGTTAGTGTTATTGAAAGGTGAAAATCATTAGTCGAAACTATAAGAATTATGAAATCAAATTGTTATATTTATAGTGTAAACTGTGGCTATGTTGTTACATATTTTAGGTCTTCTGAACTGTATGAGGTCAGTCTCCAGACTGCATAGTTTTTCATTGACGTTTGGTCTAACTATATTTGGAGAAAGTTTATTTTTCTTAGAAAAATCCCGACGAGAGAGAATGATTAGTGGTTATTTTCTGGTATACGTCTTATCCAATGACTTATATATATATATATTTTTTTACATGTGGCTGTCGAAACAATGCTTTTTTGGATTAAGCAATTTTTAAAAAATAATTGGTAATTTATATACTGTACATAAATGTAATTCTGCATACAGTGTGTCGAACTGACATTTTGTCTAGACATTGTTTTATTGTTAATTTAAAATATTTTGACGTTAATAATCTGATTAATTTAAGTAGAAAGTCAACATTATGTATTTATCGAGCATAAGAATGATTTAATTAATGTTTACTGTAAAAATGATTAATGCTAATAATTTCAAAAAATAAAAAATAAATTATTCTTATTTGAAAAAATACAGTTATTGAAAATAATTTTTGTATGTTTTGAAACAAAAGTTTTGCATTTTTTTTCCTATCAAAAAATTAAAAATTAGTGCAAAAAATCAAATCAATTTTTCAAATATAAAAAAGTCAATTTCATCAAATTCACAAAAAAAGTCAATAAAAACAAAAATATATATATATAAATTTACAAAAAAGTCAAGTGAATAAAAACAAAAAAAATCAAATTATTAAAATATAATATAAATTTTTTGTTTTTATTTTTTTGATAGTGATATAATTGATTAAAAAAAGTCAATTTTTTTAAACTTGATTTTTTTGTATCAAAAATTAAAGATTATATTCAATATCAATCTATTGCATTAAAAAATACAAGCAAAAATAAAGTATTTTATTTAATATGAATTTCTTGTAATATATTATTTTTTGAAATAAAATTTTTTTATGTTTTTGATAAAATAATTTTTACTATTGTAATGATTTTTTGTCAAATAAAATACTATCATCTAATCTAATTTCCGTTTTTTTTTAATATAAAAAAAAAGAACTACATAGGCCTACCACGTATTGTGGGATACAACAAATTTACAAGCTGTACAATAATTTTTCTTTTACTGTTATTCAATATAACATTCAAGATACAACTAAATGGAAACTATACATGTGTAACATTATAAAAGTATTAATTTCTACATTACCAAAAAAATATCACATGTAAGTATCCACTATAGAACTTCAAACATGTGATAGTACTCATTACTGTAGAATGAAACTTTGTAAATAAGATAAGTGTATTGCATGTAATACAATAATTTACAAAAAAAAAAAATTAATAATAATTTCAGTATCAAGTTCTAGAAAGAAAGAAAAAAAAAAAAAAAAACACTTAATGTTGACTTTCTTGCAAGTCAGTTCTAAGATTATTATGGAGTAAGTAGGAAACATTTCTAGAAATAAATCTTCTAATAATCTAACTTCTATAAATAACCATTTTAAATGTAGATATAAAGAGAAAATATATCAATAATTCAAATAAGGTCAATCGAAGAAAGAGTTTACTTGAGATAAATTGATAACATTGAATTTTAAAATTGAAAAATTTATAATATAAAATCTCTTATGGCCGAAATGATGAAAACTGTAGACCTACATGAATTTATTTAAAAGAAGTAAAATGTTTTAATCGAAATTATAATTATCAAGCATGCATAAAATAGTTATTTCTAAAATTAATATTGACAATTAGTTTAAGATCGTTTTCAATTGAATTGTGTTACATATTTAAACTATTAAAAATATATATAAACATTTTATTTTTCACAAGACGCATTCCTCATCTCCTTAAATACACTTTTAATTTAGTAAACTTAATAAAACTTTCATAACTACATACCTTTAATTTAAGGATAATAAACATTATTAAGATTTAAAAAGAATATTTAATTCTTTCTTTTTCTATTTACTTTTTTTAATTTTGGGGAAGATATTTTAACAGCACTACCTTTATTATAATTGTTATGCAAAAAGAAAGAAAAAGAAAAATATGTATAAAAATGAAGAAAATTATAACAGAGGAAAAAAAAAAACACGCATTTCACATGAAGGTATAAAATTACGTATCGTTAACTTTATGAAATACGGAAATACTAAGATTACTGCATATTTTTTCTCCTTAACTAAATTCCTGAAAGAATATTTCTGCAAGATAACACCGTGTGCCATAATGGAAATTTGTTCAAATGACCAAAAAAATTCTTATTTTTTTATTCCGCTATAGAGGATTACAATTTACTCGAACCGGGAAAGATTTTTAATATCTGAAAATAAATTAGGTATTCCCGAGTTTAAAAGTGTATACCTCAATGAATTTAAATAATAATAATAAAAATTTTTCCTATAATATTAATATGGATAAATTGTTTGACGGTAATCAAGTTATCCATCTACACAGTTTGATAGCGTATGCAATTTATTAGATTTTCTTGATGGATACACATAATTCACGTGAGTTCAAAAACTATCGATTATCGAATTATATTTGAATTAGTATCGAAAAAACAAAAAATTTCGAATATTTTTGTTTATATTATCTGCTAAGAAGGATTGTTGGTAGCTGATTGGTTAATGCACTGTTTACGCCCTTTTAGCCACGCCCCATCTCGGATAGTTTCGTGATGATTAGTACAAAGACAATAGGAAGTTATGAACAGTTGTGGATGAATATACTGCAAATATAATTAAGTTAAACGAGATTTAGGATATCGTAAGACAATTGCAATCACATAGTTGACATTTCGAACCAATTTAATGTTTGGCATTGCTCCAGAATCTTAATCGATACGTGTTTAAAGATCTGATCACTGTTTGTAACTGGCTATATATTTTTGTTTTAAAACAGTTCGAAAGAAATATAAAACGGTACGACGAAATTTTATTATTGTTCTAATTGTTTGAGAACAAATAAATTTAATATGTAAAGTTTATTCTGATCAATTATTTAGAAAAAAGGTTTGGGATTGGTTAAACTTTAATCTAGTATTAGGCAGTGTCGTGTAAGGAAAAGATACGTTCGTTTATTAACATGGTGCAATTACCTGACTAAGCCTAATTGGTGTTCATTTAGTTCACTCACTAATTGCATCGTCGGCTCCTTCTGTCAGATTTCGCGTAATTAATCCCAATGACGTCACTAACAATCGTTATTTCGCTTGCGCAATTAGTTTATCTGACTGGAAAAGTGAAGGGAATTACGCATTTTTAAAACTGTGTGCCAATCGGAAAAGATTTTCTTTCTTCTCCTCTCCTATTGGTTAATTAACTGGATAATTAATTTTGTGCACTATGTAAGTGTTAGGTAAAAGGGCATTAGCCAAAGCTCGTGTTTCTGACATATTGTTCTGTACTACACATACACATAAGTAGCCCTATGCTAAAATCGATTTTGTTGCAAAGCAGAATTAATTGAACCAAACTCATTTTCCTAAGAGTTAATTACTAAAGCATAAAATTTTAATATAAAAATATCTTCAATGTTCGAAATATTATAGAAAACTTTTTAACCAAGATAATTTCGTTAAGTAGTTTTATGTTTTTTTGGAGATCATTGAAATTGCTTAAACTACTGACCAACTCGAACTAATTTGAATTATATGGCAACAATTACACACTCAGGAGTCATTTATATATTTGGTTGATGAGATCACTCGAAAAGAAGCTTCTTTATTTAATTATCATAAAAGAATATCCACTTACTCATTGGATAATTGAGGTTATACACTATCCAGAGGAACACGTCATCTAAATGATGGATTGTGTGTCAGTGTAGGCTTTCCTCTAGTGATGCCTAAAGATACAAGGGATTTCCTCGTCACAGAACGGAATCACATCATTAGCATATCTAGGAAGTGTTGGACGTGTCGTTGCCAGTCCCAACTCATCCTTATTCGATAACAAATCTTGTCAACTAACCTTTAATCTGGCAACCAACTGAGATGCGCCAGAACTTTATCTAAAACATCATTCTGTTTGGTCTCAGTTGTAGAAATTCGTCCTAAGTAAATATTAATAACTGAAATCTTCGATTCTCTTTAGATAATTATAGTGTTTAGATACTAATTAATTTTTAAACTTATCGATTTTAAACAACTTCGCTTAAAATTAATTAAATTTTAGAATCGAGAAAGATAAGAATAAAATCTTTTAAACCTTGATGTATTTATTGGTTTGATATTTAAAAAGTGTTACAATCTTATCGTGTAATATATAATCTAGCAGTTACAAAAGTTTTCTTAAATATCTTTTCTGTCAGATTTGCTTTACTTGTCTACTCTCTTCTCTTTGATATCTTGGAAAAGTATCGGTTTCTCGGATGTGGAGGATTAACAGGATTAAGACATCATTAATCTCTCCGCATTTACTACTGGTCTCACGCATTCAGTAGAGGAGACAATTGAAATTATTTAATGTCATTGTATGAGATTTGATAGTAGTAGTTTTTTAATTAATAAACATATCTTCAATAAATAATTCGAAATTTATATACCTTTCATTTTTTACTACTTTAAAAATCGATACGTATTTCATCAGTTTTTTACGAAGCTTGGGATAAGAGGGCATCGTGATTTCTATAAGTTGATAACAAAAGGCCATTAATCATTGACGAAACAATAGAAACTTCGCTTACTTCATCTCTTATTGACACAAGATTACAGATAAAAGGTAACGAGATTTATTTATGGGAAATTATTATGGTTAATATTGAAAAATCGCTTATACTGTACAATATTTATTTTTAAAAATCTCTTAATATTTTTAATACGGTTTGAAATTCTTTTTTAATAGATATATAAGAATAGCTTTGGCTTTTTGCAGGACATTCGCAAATTCTTTAGTGCAGTTTATGTGTACTATTACAAATTCCTCAGTGCTTTTTTCATGTATACAAACTCTTTAGTGCTGTTTGTGTGTAATATTACATATTTTTAATGCTCCTTTTCAGTACCGTTTCGAGTTCTTTAGTGCTCCTTTCCTTATACAGCGTTACAAATTCTCAAACATTTATCCTTCTATAGAGTAACAATTTCTGTTACTCAGGAAACTGCATAGTTTCAAAAATTGTAAAATTTTTAATTGAGATAAAAAAATTAAAAGTAAAAAGCAATTTTGATTAATTTAATTTTTAAAATATTAGATTTTAGATTAATTTTAATGTAGGTTTTTTATTTTATTTTAATTTCTGAATATACTACATTTTGTTTTTTAAAATTAACAATTCGTTAATTAAAATTATATTTGAGTTAATTGCTTTTATTTTTCTATTAGAAAAAAGTAATTAAAAACTGGAAAATTATTATTTTAATTCTCGAAAGAAAGAATAATTAATTAAATGGACACAAACTAAAATATCCGTCTTTTCTTCTTTAATTTTTTTTTTTATTGCTAAAAACTGTTGTTTTCGTAAATCGGGGATTATTTTTAAATTTTCGAATTTGATGTTAAGGTTTTTAACATAATTGAATAGAAAATATATACAAAAGCAATTAAAAGCATTACTGTTATTGTTTTTCAAATTCAGTATTATAGATGATAGTAAACGTTTATAAGAGATAATGAGATAAATTATTGTAGTTCCAAAAAGATTTAAGTGTAGCACTGAGGAAAATTGAGTTTAAATGGTAAAACATTTCATCGCCATGGGAAATCAAGTAGATTGCTAAAAATAAATTATTATATCTATTCCCAGTGTGTTAAGACATAAAATATACGTTTGCCCAATTGTTTTGTTTTATGGACAATACATTGGGATATCAAAAAACTTTTGAGATTTTCTTGAAATTTTGGGAGTTTCCTGAACACGTATTATAAATTTAAATAGGAAGAAAAACAAATTCATACTTCGGATAATAATTCTTAATATGTTTTTACGATTTTGATTAGAGATAATGTCCTAACGTAATTATGTTTTCCGATTGACAAAAGATTAATCGACTTTTATCTCTTTCCTTTGTATGCATCGAAATTGATAAAAACGTAAAAAGTAATATTTTCAAAAAATGCCTTCCAGTCAAACCATTTGGAATGGTTATTGTATTTGGAGAATTTTTTTCTGTTGTTGTTATACTAAATGTTTTTTTAATGGTCGATAACCTATGCCTTAGGGAAAGGAGTAATCTTGGTAGATTCTTTGTATAGAATTACATAACCTATCGCTAAAGCTGCCCTGTGAAAAAAAAAAAAAAAAAAATTAGCCCGAAAAATCTATCACTGGCGATGTTCTTTGAATATTCTAACATTTTCTTTTTCCCATATCGAAGTTAAAAATAAAAATAAATTTCATTTTTATATGCTTTCACCTCCTATTTATGTTTCTAGAATGCTTTTAGTCAAAAATCTGGTACATGATATACTCTTTATTTGTTTTGCTATCGTATATAATATAAAAGTAGGCCTACTTTCAAATTTATTACGATGTAAATACTTTGTAATTGTTATAAATGTTAAAGATTTGGAAATAAAAATTATAAATTTTTCTATAGGAGATTAAAACGAATTACATTCCTGAACTGAATTAGTCCCGAATCTATTTTTAATCAACGACTTTAATTCATAAAGAGTCATAAAATGTGTCATATATTTAAAACCTAAACATTGTAATGTTATTTACATAACTTGTATGGATATAGGGAATTATTTCCTGGAAATTTTCCAAATTCTTTCGTTTATCTAAAATATTGGCTCTTTGCCAATTGAGGAATATCACGTGTCACGTCACAATTCTTATAACAAGTACATTTCACGTGCTATTCTTCTTGTATTCCTTTCATCACGTGCCGAATCAACACCATTAAAAAATGATTCTTTTTCATCTTAGGGATATTTCTTACAGTTCAGCGATAATATCCCTCGATTTCCTTTATATTTTTTCTTAATACTTAAATGAGTTTTTAATCTTACTAATTCGTTATAACATAACTAGTTTGAATATAAATTAATGGAAGCAATTTATACATAACAAGAAATTTACTCTCAGTTAATTATAAACTTATTGTGAATTTCGCATAAATTTAAGAGAGTTGAAAAGAATATTAAGTAAGAGTACGGTCCGAATGTAAATGCTAAAAAAAAAACCCTAGTTTGAATGTAAATTAATGGAAGCAATTTATACATAACAAGAGATTTACTCTCAGTTAATTATAAACTTATTGTGAATTTCGCATAAATTTAAGAGAGTTGAAAAGAATATTAAGTAAGAGTACGGTCCGAATGTAAATGCTAAAAAAAAAAGCTAACAACCTATCGAAAAAAGGCGGACTATATGAAAATCGTTAGGGATCTAGTCACGATTTCTTTATTTTGGAAAAGGTGAAGCGGGTTTGAGACCATCTTACGACATTCTTTTCTTGAATAATGTATGATTTCCGGAAGATCGAATGGAAATACCGGAAAGAGAAAGAAAAGGATATTTAAATTTTCTATTCTGAGTAGTCTATAGCATTGCTTTGTCTGTTCTCAATTTAGTTAGATTTATAAAACAAATCTACTTTCCAAGCAATTGGAATAAAATCGATAGAAAGTTTGCGATATTTTTACAAGTAAATAACACTTTCATTATTATTAACGCTTTCATTATTTTTAACACTTTCATTATTATTAACGTATTAAAATACGCTCTAAGTTAGTGAAACTTTTTTTTAGAATTCAATTAGGAAATTAAGGCCGTTAGCAACGAATGCAAACGAATACAGATGAAACTTTTTTTTTTTAGAATTCAATTAGGAAATTAAGGCCGTTAGCAACGAATGCAAACGAATACAGTCCAGTAAGCAATTTATGCAGTTAAATGAACTGCGTGTACTTCAGATTTGTTTCCAATCTCATTAACCTTATGGTTTATACTCAGAGTAAGAGAATTCGGCTTAAATATACACTATTTTCAGTTCGAGTGGTGTTCAAGGCTGGAGGACAAGTGTACCACGAAGACCGACTAAAATAGCAAATTGGTTTGAAGTGGCTGCAGCTGCGTTACAGAAACTAAAATGAATATCATGCGAATTTCTTCAGCGAAATATTCGAGGGAAAGATTGTTAGAACATATAAGACTAAGACAATAGAAATTGAGTCTTACAGAAGTTTAGCCATTGTCTGGATTGACAGTTGGGGCGAGAAGCACGCCATGGTTATTGATGTCCCTGTCTGCTGACATTTATTGCTTTTCTAAAAGTGCCGATATTTCAACCTGGGTCAATACAGACATTCAGTTTTGCGCTAACGATGTAAAGGAGTAAAAAAAATTTATTTTCTTCATCAAATGACCGATGCGAATCTTTTTAAATTTACTCCATCTTTCTGTTTTCATCTTTGCTATTCTGACAACATAGATAACTTTATACTGTATCTGAAAGCTTCTCTATAATTTATACATTATCAAAGATAGATCGTTTTAAAGAAAGTTTTAATTTTTCTAAGTTGAGGAAAATCCTTTGTGATTTTAGACTGAATAAGAAGTTTTTATAGAAGAATAGAAATAACAATATTATTATTATTTTTCATAGCAATAGTATTGTATTTAGATTATTAGTTTATTAAAGTTTTAAACGAAATATTATTATTTGTTGTATTTTATCTAGTTCTAATGATTACTATGCAAATCTCTTATGATCTGAATTCCAATAGTGTAGTTTTTGTTTCACCGTTTTTATAATTTTTCTGTTCAGGAATAAACTCTAGGATTAGTAGTAAGTTCTCCTTTAGTTTTGTGATTGATATTAAAGTTATACGGTTTCACACATCTCGATTTAACATAAAAATCCTTTATAGACAGTTTTGTTGTAAATGGAACTCGAACTAAAATTTTAAGAGTTTTCATTAAACTTCTGCATCTGGATTTTTTTTTATCAGATCTTCTTTCATTGCAGCAACAATAAGTTTATTAAAATTAAAATAA
The DNA here is from genome assembly GCA_000484575.1 of Olivierus martensii. Classification (NCBI taxonomy): domain Eukaryota; kingdom Metazoa; phylum Arthropoda; class Arachnida; order Scorpiones; family Buthidae; genus Olivierus; species Olivierus martensii. Next base: position 11,027 of record AYEL01037943.1, read on the forward strand.
ATTCCGTAAATCCAGTAAGAAAAGTTATTTTTAATCAATTTTTACTAATTTATTATTTTATATAGTCACATTCCTTTCATTTTTTTTTTTTTTTTTTTTTTTTTTTTTTTTTTTTTTTTTTTTTTTTTTTTTTTTTTTTTTTTTTTTTTTTTTTTTTTTTTTTTTTTTTTTTTTTTTGAGAACCACATCATTATTTCTTCCTCGAAACTTTATTCCAAATCACGTTTAAAAAGAAAGAAGAGTTAACTTTCTGGAGATGCAATCAATGATAAAGTGTTAACGAATAAAACTCAACCAGATATTACAAAAGTTCAGTAAGTGAAGAAAGTTGTTTATAACCTCAGGGACCAGTAGTGATGGACGTTTTCTGATAGTTAATGCATCAAATAAATTGAGACTTCCAGGTTAAATTTGAATATTTTATGTTATTTAATAATAAAATTATCAATTAAATTTTCTAATAGTCAATCTTGTATTATTCTCCAAAATTTAAAACAGAAAAAAAAATAAATAATATTTCCTCGTTAACTTATAAATATTGCTTAAATGCATTCGTAAAAGTAAGCAAAATTTCCCGATAAAATGAATTTAAATGCAGTAATTCATTCATTATTATGTACAGTACTTTCATATTAGTAAAAAGTAAAACCTTATCTTTGACAATAATTTAATTTTTGTGATAAATTTTTGAAGATAATTTTCTTCTGTAACCATTAAAACCGAACAGAAATAATTATCTAAGAACATCAAAGAACTCGTATCATTTTTAAAATTCTTAAAACCCTTAATTTTTCAAAATTAATGAAAATTTGTATTTAAAAATAATTAAAATTTTTATCTTATTTTTCAGTATCTATAGAGAAAGTATTAATAAATTAAATATGCAATGAAAGAACTTATAAAAACACCAGCTAATTTTCTTTATATTTTCTTTATTAAATTAACTAAAATACTTGGTTTAAAAATAAGTTAATTTAGACTAGATTATGTTTTCATTAAAATTTTTGCTTATATATTTTTAACGAACACAGAAATTATCTCAAATATACAAAAACAGACATATGAAATATTTATTTTTCTATTTATTTTATAAAATTGATTCCATTAAATCATTTTTATCCATTAAATGGCTCGTAAGCATTAAAAAATTGTCGAAGAATATGCTAGAAATACATCAAATTATACTATTTTAAGAGTTGTTTAAATTTAATGTATAAAACGATAATGTTTCTTTTACGTAACTGAAAAACATGCACAAACTTACTGCAAACCGTAACACTTCAACTTCTTAATTTCTTTCTCGATGCATCGTTAATCATAACACATTTACAACTCGAGTATATTGATGTTTTGTGTTGTAATGAGGCAATTTTGTCTCTATAAATATCAGTTTAAACTTACACAGCACTCCTGACGAATATGAAAAATATTCTGGCAATAAATAAAAAATTAGCATGTTTCATAACTCACAAATAACCGATTTTGTCGAGTAATGTTAAGAGAAAAATTGCTCGATGTATATATATATATATATATTTTTTCTAAAGTCGGGTTATTATTCGACATTACTAAAAACTTGGAGATCTTTCGACATAAAATAGTGTAGAATCGTTGAGGAAAGACATCGTTAAGATCGCACAGATTGCAGGTATTCAGTTTGTCTCGGTAGTTTTACATGTGGTCACAAAAGAAAACTACAGAAAGCAGGAGGAATTTTCGAATGTTATAACTGTAAGAATCAAAATATATTTAAAAATATCACCATTTTTTTCTATTATAAAATAATGAATGTTGTTCAAAAGTCGCAGGAAAATGAATGAATGTTAAAAGAAAAATCTGAATGGATTTTTTTATATATTCAACATCCCGATGCAGAAAAAAAAAAAAAGTGAAGAGTTGGCATTGATTCGATAACGAGTTGACAAGAGAAATTTATAAAATGATTTATTTATCTAGAACAGATCATTTCACTTGTTGACGATGATTGACATCGTTGCCTAGGTCATTCTGCAGACGTCAATACTTCGAAGTTCATTTCTTAGTAGAGAAAGGCGCCGCTTTCCATTTGTACGTTACGCTCTTCGCGCACAGGAGTAGTGCAACCTACTTTCTACCGCTTTCTGTCTATTACAATCGATCTCCTTCCATTTTCCAAATGTAGGAATATCGCGCCTTTTTCAAATGTTAGTTTATCAAAGAAAAAAAAAAAAGCGAAACAACCGATCCCTCTCATAATATTCAAATTTCCTTTGATAAATATTTTTTTCTCATTATTTTTTTATAATTAATTAGATATCTAAATGATATATGTGGTACGTTAATAAAACAGCGTGTATACGCATTGCAAATAGAAATTTCGATCGGTATTTTTTTAAGGTGATTAAATGATTCGAGAAAAACGTATTATTTATAACGTCCCGATGTAAAAAAAAATTTAAGATTGATTAAGATACTGAATAAATAAACATAATTAAGTTAAGAGTATTATTGTTTAGAATATATAAAATTTAATTAATGGAAGAAATTATCAAATTCACATTTATTAGTTATGTTACGAAACCATTATGATATAACAATAACCTATAATGAGATAATCAATAATTTAACATCAATATAACAAATACAATACCAATACAACAAACACAAGCATTTTTTTTTATAAAAAATTTTTTATTTTATCTCAATAATAATATAAATTATTTTAAACAGTAAGATAATTTTATCATTTATTTTAGATAGAGCTGCTGCTTTAGAAAATTTTAATATATTTTTTTGTTCGGAGCAATATTCCCATAAAAAAAATGTTTGAAAGTATTTTCTCTGAAAATTCCAACTTGTGTTTTTTTTTTTACTCCATTTTTTTTTTCAAAAAAATATCCAACAAAAATTTTTAAAGAAACAATAACAGTTTTTATTTTTTATTTTAAACAAGAAAATATATTTTCAACTTCTAAACATACAGCGAAATTTTTGTAATTTCGAGATTTGTTTTTGATTTCAACTTAATTTTTTAAATTATAATTTTTTTTTTCGATTGCTTTATTTTTATAAACATATAAAATATATTTATCTTTTTTTGCAGTACAAAAAAATTGATTTCAGAGTAGTGTATTTTAAGGTAGATTAAGTTTAAAATCACCTTAACAAAAATTGAAACGATTTTGAAGAAAAAAAATCTAGTGTGTGTTGTAGATAATTCAGTTAAGAGTAATACGATTAGAAATACTATATCAGCTATGAGATCTTTAAATGATACGTGTCTATAATGGTTTCTTTTATCAAAAATTCCAAATTATAGTACTGCCATCTGGAATTGGAACCATTCCATAAAAAAAATTCCACTTGTTTTTGTTATCTTTCTATCCAGATAACTATTATTATGTTTACTCCACAATTCGATGTATAAAACTATCCATAAAATTAAATTTCACAAAATAGTAATGTTCTTTACGAAAGTGTCGTTGACCCAAACTGGCAACAATTGATTAAAGTATAAAGATAGGTTGTTAAATCTGAGACGATTAAGATAGCAGAATGAAATTTGTCATGGCTAATAAGAATTTTTAAAGAATTTAATCTTATGGGTAAATTAGATCATAAACTCCAACTTGTCGCTTTAATAAAAATCACCATTTTTCACTCTAGGTAACCTCTTCTATTCAAACTTATTGGAACATGTGATGAGAGTTAAAGAGTCAACCATCTACCAATCTCGTTGAAGGTTAAATAACTTCCTACAAGATTGGTTGCCTAGCAACTTAAATATGCTTCTGTGACACACGACTGTAGGTTTTGTCAGATATTACACCAGACATGGTCATCCATTTAGGAGCTTGGTTAAGGACTTAAGCTAAACTGCATGCGAGTTGAATGGCGATGCTCCTCCTCGGTGAAGGATAACCAAGAGCAACCGAAATTATGACTGAACCAGAGATGGATGATGTACGAGATTGGTTTTGTTGAGATGGCTTGAATTGGTGGCAAGAGACCAGTTTAACAGTCATCTCATGTGTCAAGTGAATGCTATCAAGAAGAATCTTCCTTTTGTTTTCTGTTTATCCACAAGTTTATGAATGGTACATGTCCATATATATATATATATTCTCTTTGCACCGATTGGTTTTTTTAAATTCTAACCGACAACGATCAAATGAATTTAATTGGCTAAAAAAATAATGACGCATTTATTTAATTATAAAAGTGGGCGTGTTTATTAAATTGTGAGAGAGCTATTTTACGATGTTTACTTAACAATTTTATTCGTTTTTTTCGAAAATGAAGAATGAGCTTTGACCCATTTTAACCCAGAAGACACCCATTTTGTATTTAATGGTTAAAAGGATGAGTTTATATTTTTGCGACATTACAAACATAAAAATGGGCGTTTCCACGATAAATTTATCTTTAAGAACAACGTATAACCAATTTTATGTTTATTTATTTTTTATTATGAGTACTTACAATCTTGTTTTATACCAGATGTTTCTATTTTTAAATAACTAGACATTTAAATAATGAAACAAATTTTTAATATTTGAAAAGAAGATTATCAATATTTTATGTTATTTTTTTTTTTTAAATTAATTTTTCGATTTCATAAACTTGAAATCTCTTCTTATTTAAAATAAATCAACAGTTGCATGTTTAATGTCTCGACATAAGTTTAAAACAATATTCAATTTAAAGTTTGACATATTCAATATTCACAAAACAAATTTCGTGTAAAAATCTATCGATCTTTCTTATTAACGTAAACAAAACATATGCTAAACAATAATAAAAATTGTAAATTATTCTTCTTCAAATGCACGAAAATATTTCTTGATTTTCAGTCACATAAAATTATATAAATTATTCATTGATAAAGTTATGTTTTGTAAGCATTGTCGGTATGAAACGTCATTCATATTCAGACAGTAAAGTTGTAAACTAGATAATTTATTTTACTACTCATCCAGCATGAAATTTTAGAACAGATTATTGTTTTACTTACAGCTGACTAAAAAAAAAGATTGATTTCTGCAAAATAACACTGACAAACTAAATCTGTTAATTTCCTATACCCACTGGTTTAGAGAACAAAACAAAGCGTACTGACTGTCAGATTACTGTGATTTCTTTTGATAAATTTATATAAAGATAAATTTATTTTTCAGAATACTTGTCAGATTTGATTTCCTTATATCATTTTCTACAATACTTTGATTAATTAATGTCAGTTTAATTTTATGAAAACAAATAATTTGATTTTGTAATACAATTTATTTGAAATACATTGAGTAGTTATTTAAGACAAAAATCATAAACTTATATAAGATATACATAGTTTATATTCTTGCATAATTTATTTTATTATTATTTTAGAATTTTTCAAATGTTTGGCTTAGAGAAAAGATGAAGGGAATAGAGAAGTGGGAGTATAGTAGAAAAATTGGAGGAGGAGTTATGATAAATTTGAGAGGAACGAGAGAATTTACACTCTTTGATAGGGAGCATTCTGATGAGACTTTATTGTCTGTCAAATCATTTATCCTACAATAAATTTTCTATATGTTTTAATATTAATTAAAAAGATTTGTTATATTTTTTCATAAGTGTATTGTTTGTAGTGACTTATAAAAAATTAAATTTTGTTGATTTAAACATGATAAGTCAAAGAAAAATTATATATAGGAGAAAATTATGAGTATAATGCATCTTTCTGTAGAATGGAATTTTATGAGTACTGTTGCTCGATAAAGAATTGTATATCTTCCTTCCCAATGAAATCTTTGATGCAATTCATGAACAACGTATGTTGTTTTATCGACAGATCACAAAAAACTTTTAAGATAAGAGGAAAAGTTGTTTCTTAAAATGTCTAGATTGATTATTTAACTTTTTTGACTAGAGTTTACACTTATACTAATGATTATCTTTCTAAATATATCTATCGGGATTTTGTTAGCTTCACTGTGAGAGGAAATGACCTTATGGTCACCATTAGGCTAAGAAAAGTGACCATCAACAAAATATCTAATCTTGAATGCTATTATTATCCGTATGACTTGTTATGTTGTTCACATAAAACTATATAAATTATTCATTGATAAAGTTATGTTTTGTAAGCATTGTTGGTATGAAACCTCATTCATATTCAGACAGTAAAGTTCCAATTTTTAATCATTGAAATTTGAAACGTGTTGTGCAATTTTATTTGAATCCTTATTATGCACAATTATTCAATTAATAATTTAATATTTAGTTTTTATTTAAATACTATTTTTAACTCCCTAATATATTCTAACTCGCCATCTTAATTAAGGATATCCTTTTTATAGAGTACTTGCTTTTATTTATTTCTCAAATGTTCCTATCATAATTTATTAGAATATTATGTGCAATTTTTATTGCTGAACACAAAAAATATTTTTAAATTATACGACTATTTAAGTTTCGTTCTCTCGATTTAACTTTACAACTCATATTGAGATTTTTGTTATTTCCCATTCATAACTTTGCATTTCTTTTTCTATTGTTGAAGAGAGAGTGGTGCCCATATCTTTCTTGTGGTGTGCTTATATTACCTCTCATGAGATTAATATAAACAGTTGCAGACATGATTTAAATATGTATTTTCTCGTATGACTGTATTTAAATGAAAAGTAATAATTTAATCTTTGAAAGAAAAAAAAAAAAGATTTGGAATTTATTTTCCTCCTCGAAAGTTTATTCTATGGAGCGCGTATTTTATTATGATTACAATATTGTAACATAGTATATTTATGAAAAATTTTAAAGAAGCAATTATGTAAAACTGTTTTCGAGGCTTTCAAATATTTATAAATCAAAATGACATTTAGTTAAAAAATATATAATGTAAATCATAAGAATATAAGTTTATAAAGCTACTTATAAAGCTAGATATAAGATTTGTTATAATTAACATGACTACCTTAGCTACCTTATAACTTAGCTAAATGCAAAAATGCAATTCGTGCATTTAGCTAAGGTAGTCTAACGTATCATATTTTCTTACGAGACTTACTGTTTAGTAATCCAAATTTAACTTTTTATTCAAATTTTTTATCTAATATACGTTAAGAACTATAAACAGTAGACTCCCGTACAATGCGGGGATACGTTCTGCGTTATACGAGACTTGCATTATCAGACGATTTTATGCAAATTTAAACTTGTCTCCGAGTTCCAGCACTGATCGCATATTGTTGACGAGATGTGCGTTAGTTTCGAATATAATTTTATTGTGTGTAGAGTGTTTAATTTACTTGTTTTAAAGAAAGTTTATTTTTTAAATAAAGGATAAAACAATACAGAATACAGGTAATTAAATTTTAAAAAATATTATATACAAGTAGACCCCCTACGAAAAGGCGGATTCATATAATCCGACGTAAAAGTTGTTAAAGTTGTCATGGAAACGAAATAAACATCGTTTGGTTTTTTTTTAATTACAGTCAACGGACATTATAAGTAACAGATAAGTAGCGTTAAAAAATTTATCGTAAGCGTTATACGGGAATGTTTATAGCGTTGCATGAGTACTAGTCGCAATATTTATGTCAAGTTATAGAAGGGAGCATTATAACGGGAGTTTACTGTATTAAATTTTTTAAAAGAATATTTTATTTTGCATTTTTTAAGTCGAAAATAAGGCTCGATTTGGCTGGATTCTGGTTTTCACGGAATTGCCAAATGTGATACTATTCGATAGATCTCATCAAGCTGGTCAAAAATTATAATAGAACCATGAGCGAAGGCAGCACCGATTAGATATTTCGAAAAATTTACCTCGGAATTGGTAAACGAACCATGTACCGCTGCCATATTAAACGAGAAGTAAAATGTCACGTGACCATCATCGTAATGGTGAAAACCTACTATGATTTTAAACCTTGTTTTAAAAAGCCAAAAATACGCCGGGAATTGTTCTTACGTTTATGTGGGTTATGATTTTATGCTGAAATTCATGTTATTTATGCAATTTATGGATTTATATTAATATATAATATATATTTGCATCAAGTTGTATAATTGAAATGTACATCATCTTGAAAGTGTTCTTGCCCAGGAGTTTGAATATATTCTTGCGCGACCCCTTCAAGATGTATTACAGTAAACTTCCGTATAACATGCTCTCCTATAATACGAATTCATATAACGAAATCGTTCTTCTATAACCCGAATTAGTACAATTTTAAATCTTGAAAGTGTTGGGCAAGACATTGTCCCTTTCAAGATGGCGTCATCATGCCCAGGTATAGATACTTCGTTGTGATAAGTACTTTTTCATATAGCTATTTATCGGTTCCGTTTTCGCGATTGATTTATATACAGATTTAATACTAGTAATATGACTAAAAGTATTATGCAAAAATCTCGGATTCCGTGAGAAGCAGAATCTTTCCCTCGATTTTTAAGAGTTTAGGTGATTAATCATAAGAAAAATCGATTTAAAAATTAAACACTAAACAATATTTCAGTAAAACGACAGGAATTTTGGTATATATATCAATAATATTTCTATATTAAAGTATATCTTTTACGTATGATAAACGATTATCATTCACAATTTTAAATAATAATGTAAATAGATTCACGTTATGAATAGAACAAAGAACATTTTAAATATTTATGAATTTACTTTTCCTGTAGATTAGGATGGAAAAAAAAAGCGTAAACTGCGAAGAATTAAAATAATTATATGTGAATTTTAAATCGCTTATCTGCTGCAAATTTTTTTTTTATTTTTTTATTTTTCATTACTGCGAAGAGTAAAAATATTTTCTTCTAAAAGATAAATTTCAAAATTTTTGAAATTATTTAAAATTGCAAAAATTTAAAACTTTATATCAAAACTGAATTGTTTTAATTAAATCAGAATTCTTTCGTTCTCTTGGAATTTAATCATGTGGCCGAATCTGTGATAATACCACGTGATACCGACCTGGCTATTAATTGGATAATTAAACATACTATGGAGAAACGGTTTTTAAAAAGCGATACTTAACACATGAAAACACTCTCGGCTTCTAATTGGTTAATCGCTGTGTTATTAAGATACGCTAAATGATTTTAAATTAACTCAAAGAATAACAAATTTAATA